>CANTUT010001660.1:0-105000 GCA_947687605.1 Reutealis trisperma | reverse complement strand
TAAATTTACTGACCAAAATTTTAGTCGGTAATTTCAAATTTTTTTTCTGTAAATTAAAAAATATTTTGTTATCTAATTTATTGATAGAAAAATTGGTCGGTAAATTTACCGACGGAATAATATTGTCGGTAAATTAGAAAGCTTTTATAATTGATTTAAAAAAAATTTTGCCTTTTAATTTACCGACTAAAATTTTGGTCGGAATTTACCAACCAAAATTTTAGTTGGTAATTTCAAATTTTTTTAATTTACCAACCTAAAATTTGGTCGGTAAATTTACTGACGGAATGATATTGTCAGTAAATTAGAAAGCTTTTATAATTGAATTAAATAAAATTTTGTCTTTAATTTACCGACTAAACTTTTGGTCGGTAAATTTACCGACCAAAATTTTAGTCAGTAATTTCAAATTTTTTTTTATTTACCAACCAAAAATTTGGTCGGTAAATTTACTGACGGAATGTATTGTCAGTAAATTAGAAAGCTTTTATAATTGATTTAAAAAAAATTTTACCTTTTAATTTACCGACTAAATTTTTGGTCAGTAAATTTACCGACCAAAATTTTGGTTGGTAAATTGTTGCTAATTTTTTGCTCCATTTTTTTGCACCTTATTAACGACAAAATTTGATAATTGGTAATTTTTTGTTAGTAAACCGTCAGTAGTTTGTTGGTAATTGAAAAAAAAAAAAGAAAATTTTCATGTGTCGTCGGTATTTTGTCGGTAATTTAATAAATTTATTAACAAAATTATTTCTGTCAGTAAATTTTATTGGTAAACTGTAATTTTCTTGTAGTGATCTCTGTTCCCCACTTAAAAATTTTATTTTATTTTATATACTTTTAGATAGTGAAATATAATGTATAGAAATTTAAAATTTTAATTTTAATTATACTTAAACTGATTCCAATATATTTAAATTAAAACTTATTAGTATGTGTGTATATATATATATATATATATATATATATATATATATATATATATATATATATATAACAATCTAAAATTTTTCAAAATTATCATGATGTGAAAAAATTATAAATAATGAGTAATAAAATTAGAAACTCTAATATATATGTATAAAGCCAATCAAGTAATTTATATTTTAATATTAAGAATAATTATGTAAAAATAATATCGAGTCCCCACGCAGTGGGGACAGGGATCCTTGTAGGATGGGGAATACACTCCCCATCCCCATCCCATCTCCGCTAACGGGAAAGAAATATTCTCCATTCCTGTCCTCATGGGGATAAAAATCGGGGAATCCCCTCCCCATTCAGGACAAATCCTCATGGAGAATGGGGATTCCCCATCCCATTGCCATCCCTAACTTACAAGAATAATTAATTATTTTTTTATTATTGTTCATAAAGATTTTATTATACTTAACTATAATAATTTTGTAATTCATGCACATGTTTTTACCTCGTAGACATTTTTATCCTGCATACGTTTTTCCATGTGCAAAGTTTCATTATGATAGTTTTATAATTCAATAAGTTACAGAATTCTTTTAGTACATATTATTTTCTTTTATAGCTATTTATCATAGCAATCTCTTTCTTTTATAGATATACTTTGACGATTAATTAATTAAATTCTAATTCTTAAAAAATTAGCACTGTATTTTAGATTTTAGTTCCTGAAAAATTAGAACTATATTTTAAATTTTAGTTCCAGAAAAATTAATATTATCTATAATTCTTGAAAAATTAATTAATTAATTAATTAATTATTGTTCCTAAAGAACTTGTGTTTGAAATTTTTGAAGAATTAATATAAATAATAAAGTTCTTGTAGAACTAATATTCTCTACAATTTCTGAAAAGCTAATAAATTTGAGTTAAGTTGCACAAGTAAATTGATGACTGGCGTTGAATAAATTGGACGTCAATAAAGTATCTATGCATAAAAAAAATAAAAGAATTGGTACTTGAAATAGTCAATATATCAATTTTCGGTAATACCCATATAATTAAGGTATACCCTTTTGTTTTGATCTTCATATTTTGGGTGTTTTAGTGTTGTTTATATGCATTGGAATGAAGGGTATGCCCTATTTGGTTTAACCAATCAAACTGCAACTTTTAATTGGTTATCAATTATAATAACACATTTTATGCATAGTTTTAAATGATAGCAGTATGTGCCCTATGAGCCATATAATAGTTATGTAATAGTAGATTTTAATTCCCAATGGCACGATAATATATTCATAATGTGAAAAGGGTTTCATATTATTGAATATAGTCCTTAAGTATTTGTAAGAGGATCTATTCTCAAGTGTTGAGAATATGGGAGATAGATCACTCTTGTACAAATATTTTAAATATATTCATGGTCATAGGATTAATGATTGGGCATCATTAATTCCACAAGATCATCACCTTTGTTTGTTTTCTACAATCAGTATGTGATATAGATGATTATAGAGGCAGTGAGTCTCATATTGTTTGACATGTGATATCGATACAAATATGTAGATATTCATAAGATAAATAGTTGAACTGTGACGTTAGATGATAATAATATGGGATTTTACTACTTGTCAATTATTTATCATCTAGGTCATAATAGTGTGTGTAATCCTTTGATTTGAGGGATATTATATCTCATATATAGGAAGTTAGAATTTATTACTGCTTAGATAGACGTACTATTCATGCACAGATATATGGCATGTGATGGTTGTAATTTGTTATGTATGAAGATAAGTGGTTGCCAAGATAGAATTCATTATCTCGAGTAAACGAGATTAAGATTCTATGCTATCTAATTATTCTTGATAACTAAAACTCCTGGCCAGGACAGATAGATTCACTAAAAAGAGTTTCTAGTAGGAATTTAATCTCATCAAGAATTAGAACAAGGATAAAGACATAGAATCGAGGCATATTAGGGTTTGAGATAAACCATTACTCTGTCAAGATTGGGATCTTTAATGAAGGGATTTTAGTCTATGATGATTTATGATCGATGGTCCATGTGATGTTTAAAGTTATCAACTATAAACATTCATTTCTAATTAGGTAGTCGTGATATGGAATGCTAGTTGTTCCTCGTGACTCATGGGACTAAGTGTGAAGTGAGGATTTCACATTAGTAGAGAAAAATATTTTCTTATTCCCATTGCTAATTGGACATGAATCTAAAAAGTCACATACACTATAGTGATCACTTTCCAAGTATAAAAGGTTTATCATAATAATTAATTAAAGTGTTTAATTAATTGATTAGTGGTAAAATAATTAAACATGTAATTAAGTTTACAATGACCCTGCATGTCCTAATGTTTAATCTATGAAGGTTTTGATTTAATTAAATCTTAATTTATATATGATGCAAATGAAAAAGATTAAATTGAAAATGGATTTGGACTAAATCAAAGACTTAATTTTAAGCTTAGTAAAAACCCTTAACACATGAGATGTAGTCTAAGCCCATATGTGATATGGAAAAGAGGCAATTTAGGGGTTAGAGAAAATTCACTATTCATAAGCCCATATGATGGGCTAAGGGGTTAGAGAATTTTCTACTAAAGTTAAAATTATAATTACATCTTTTAGCCAATGGAATGTCTATTTTATCCCTAAAGGATATAATGGTCATTTCACCATTTGAAGGAGCAAAGTCAACTTTGCCCCTTCACCAAATGGTAAGCTAGAAGAATGTAAAAGGATATTTAAGTCTTTATGAAGACTTAAGTGTTAAGTGTTAAGTCTTAGAAAGATATAAAAGCCTTAGCTTTTATGTTGCAAAGTAAGAAGAACATCATTTTTCATTTGAAGCATTTTAGAGAGAGAAAGAAAATATGAAGAAAGTGTTTCTTCAATTTTTCTTTTAATGTTCAATCCTCTTCTTTGTTCTTTATGAAAGAACAATTGCTTGCAAATTGAAAATGTGTTTAGTCCAAAATAAGCCAAAGAGAAACCTTAAACTTCCTAAAGGTTTTTGAAGGAAATCTTGAATCAAATTAGGCAATCAAGAGAGGATTCAAGAACACCAAAGAAATCAAGATGAAACTTAGAGGTGAGCTGGGTGTGGATGATCTAGAGGCTTCACACTTAGAAAGCTCTTTGTAAAAGAATGAAAGAACTTACAAGAGCTAATATGATTACTCTTCCTTCTTCTTTCAATGCATATGTGTTTTACACACAAATTAATTGATTGTTTGAATGAATTTTAGACCAAAATTGGGTGAAGTGAAATTATGAAATGTTTGAAATTTCACCTCACCACTTTCTTTCTGCTGCGTTTGGCTCCACCATTCCTTCATTAAAGTCGCGGTTTACAATTTTTTATGGCATGAAATCCAACACTAAGTTATTCATTTATTGATCAATTGACTTACTTTGTGGGGAAAGTGGTGATGTTGTGTTCATATTAATAGATTTACTTGATTCATTAAATTAAGATCGATTCTACTAGTGTATATATTATTACATATTCTTTCGTCTTAACATCTTAACTCAAAATTTGTTTTATCTACAATGCACATGTCTCATACATATATATATTTGTTAGTTGAATAGCCTACGAGAAAGCTGTGTATTATATATGTCTTGAATTTGCTTATGTCAATATGCATTGGATGTGAAAGCAATTAGAGATTTAATTGAGAGATGAGATGAATATAAATTAGATAAGCGATATGGTTTTGTTAATTAGTAAATTGATGGATTTATTCCTAGATTGCATTAGATTTATGTTAGTATAGAGGAGCATAATTAGTGCTTACCTTTCCTTGATAGGATAAATTATGAATCTAATATTTGTTAAAATTAATATTAATTAATTTTTCTGATTGGACTATTTATATATATTTTAAATATATGTGAATTAAGTTAAATAAATAAAGTGAAGTATAGTGAATTAAAGTTTGTTTGATATTTTTATATGCTCTTGAATTTAATAAAAATAATTTTTGCGTGGGTTCTTAATAATGAAATGCATTTAGATGCTAGTAGAGAAAAAGCTAGGACCTACTTAGACCTTATTTAAGTGAGAATTTAAAAACTGAATATCTTACTGTTAAAAATTCTTATGTTCTCTAAAAGAGCCTTAAAGATCGATATGATCGCATAAAAGTTGTGGTCCTATCACAAGCTCAATATGACTGGCTAAACTTGCACTTACAATATTTTAAGTTTCTTTCATAATAAAATTAGCTACATTTAAAATTACTTTACAACTAAAATTGTGTAGTGATAAAATTGTGGAATATGATATGTTAGAGAAAACATATACTACTCTTCATACCTCTAATATGCTCCTACAGCAACAGTATAAAAAGTGAAAATTTACAAATATTATTTGTCTTCTAGTGGTTGCAAAAAATAATTGCTAATGAGGTTTTAAATTTTGTGCTTCAGAGGCTTGCAAGGATTAGTTTTGTGCCCTGGCCCTTGATGATAGTCGTAATGCTCATTAGCATTATAACCCTTGGGCAAGGGATTTAGAGGAGGTCATGGTTCTAAGGGTTTAACTAGATTAGCCTCTAAGGCTTTCTTGTAAACGATGCTAAGGGGCATGCCCAGCTTAGAGAAAGTCCTCCTTACTTCTAACTTCATCGGCTGGTGACAGGACACAATATTTACCTCTCTCCCTCTTTGGGTGGTTTTGGTGGTGTTCTTGTGATACCTAAAGGATTCACCCTTGATTCGTCCTGATTGAATCAAATCCTCGATCTTGGTGGCAGTGGCAATGAGAGCTTTGAAGTTAGAGAGGTACTGTGTTTGCAGATGAGCCTGATATTAGGGGATGAGGTTCTTGATGATGATGTTAATTTGCTTTACTTCAGATGGATAGTTCACCATTTGAGCCACTTTTGTCCTCCACCTTATAAAGAATGTGGTGAAGGATTCTCTTGGCCCTTGTTTGATGGTTTCCAAATTTCGACGAGTGACATCCACCTTGATGTTGTAATGGTATTGCTTAACAAATGCATTACATATGTCATCCCAAGTCTTCTTATGATTTTTATCGAGATCTAGTAACCATTTAATAATAGCTCCGATCAAGGTTTGTTGGAATAACTGAGCAAGGAGCTCGTCATCTACATCGAAAGGTCTCATAGCACCCACATACATCTTGAGATAAGTTTTGGGATATGTGGTGCCATTAAACTTGTCCATGGCCGGCATTTTAAATTTTGGTGGAACTCGTGCATTTGAGAAGAGAGCTAAAGAGTCGACATTTATCATGTCTTCGTGCTTTTTGATGCTCTTGAGTGTTTTCTCCATAGCCTCAATTTTCTCCATCAATTTCTTAGTTTTGGAAAAGCTAAAAAAATCTCCACTTTGAAAAGGATTCGTAGTGGGAGAGAGAGTGGTTGTGTTTAAGTCTACGACAGGAAAGGTTGGAGTTTCAGGTGCTTTCCCTTTATTGGTGAGATCGATAATGGGAGGAGAAAAAGTAGGGGCATGGCTAGTCCTGACTTAGGCAGATGCAGGCTGAACATAAGCAGGAGGGAGAGTGACAGTGGCATCGGTCATTTCCTTGACCTCATTGATGATAAACTGGCATTAGGAGTTGAGGGCATCAGTAAAAGTGGCAGATTGGGCATTGAGAGCATTGGTGAAAATTTCAGCTTGGGTCTGAAGAGCGGTGGTGAGTACAGCTTGAAAAGTTTCCTCTTGTTTCTTGAGGAGGCTAGTAAAGAAAGCACTCATGGCGTCTTGATCAAAGTTGAAGGTGTTGGCCATTGGTACCTTTAAACAGAAAACAGACAAAAAGAAGGGTAAGAATATAGAATAAAAATGGCATGAATGTGAAGGTGTGTTAGGAAAAGGATTCCCTCCACATGGTTGGTCACTAGGTTTATACATTGACAGGTTGACTGTGTGAGGTGTTTTGGGGTAATGGACCACCGGTTTAGGTTTTTTGAGGTGTTTGAGGGTTGATCTTGTTGAGCTTCTCATGTTGTGTATGCATGATCATAGCATGATGCATGCTAAAAAATTTTTCATGAACATGCAAAAGTATCGATTATTACAGTACATTGAACCTAAGGTCAAAGGCTAGGGCGACTATATGCACAAGGGTGAAGGGTGGTTTGATTTACGGGTCTTCGTCCCACTAGAGCATCAATATATCTAACCACATATGAGGCAAGGAGCCTCACGTGGGTCCAACAGTACTGATTGCTCGTTACACCACCGAAATGATCAGGGATTCATCGCGAGGTGGAATGCTTTCGCTATCTCCCAACATACTCAAAGAGAGTTATCGAGCCAATGCTACTCGCCATCCAAAAGTTTTCCTAAAGCTAAGGTTTAGGCAAGGAGATTTTATTATGCAAAGTAATGCATGAGAGTCAAATTATACTTACTAGGCCAAATAGAGATTATTTTGAAAAAATTTTTCCTTAACCAAATAGTAATCCTCTTATTTTTCTTTTTTTTTTTCTAACAAAAAAAGGTGGCAACTAGTACCTAGCGGAGTTGCCAGCTGTGAGACCTCACCTGAGTACTGACCTGATACGCTAGAGGAAACTGAGATACTCATTCGGGTTTAGACTCAAGATAAAACCCTCAGGTTTGGATTGGTTGATTTTGAAAATGATTTTTAGGAGTCGCTACCTTAATTTTATTTAGTTGGGAAAATATTAAGAAAAAAATCCAAATTGACTCCAATTCATTAATTTTTTAATTAATTTACCCAAGGATAAAATCATTAGCCTCAAACCAGATTAAGCTCGGAGACTAGGTTTTTTATTTTAAATAATCAAAATTTGGCTCTTAAGTTTAATTTGACTTTGAAAAATTGATTTTATGAATGATAAATATTATAAGATGATAATTGTAAATAAGATGCATGAATATGACATGAGTGCAAGGAGAAAATTAAAATAAAATATCCATAAATTAAAAAGGGAAAAAGAGATTGATAGGGATTTGGATTTGAGATTTGGATTTAGATTCCAAACGTGCCTACGTACCTCATTGAATGAGAATTAAAACCCACGTATTTCATTCCACGATTAAGTGGAGGGGTTTAGAGGTTGTTCAGATTGATTGATTTGATTTGGGTTTGAGAGAAAAAGACTGATACCTTGACTTTTGATAGACAAAGAGTTTTACCGGACCGAAGTTCCGTTTTATCAGGACCAAGTGATTGGATTGATTTGAGTGATTAATTAATTACTTAAAATAATTAATTAACTAATTAATGTGATGAAATGAATGGATGGATAGATGGATTAATTAATTAAAAAGATTAATTAATTAATTTGGATAAAGGGTGGATTAAGAAAAAATGATTAATTTTATTTTTGAAAAAAAGAGTGACTAATTAATTAATTAAAAAGATTAATTAATTAATTAATTGAGTGATTAAAAAAAGAGTTTTAGTTAATTAAAAAGATTAATTAATTAATTAGAGAGTGATTGGAGGGAGAAGAAGAGAAGAATTTGAGGATAGCAATCTACTCCAATTCAAGAGGTGTCTTGGAATGAACTCCAATTCAAGAGGTGTCTTGGAATGAAGAATGAAAGGGGGGTATTTATAGGAAAAGTGGGTGAGGATAGTTTAAGAAGTGAAAAAGTGAAAAGACCAAAAGGGTAGAGCTAGAAAAAAGTTGAAAAATCATATTGGGGATATTTTGGAGACTGCAAGCGAGCAATCTCAGCGGTGCCGTCAGCCAGTTCGCAGGCCAGGGAGGAGCCGGCGCCAGCGTGTTGGCTGGATTTTTACTTTTTCGCTCGGTAAGATTTTTGAACTTTCGGATCAGTTTTTGGGAGTTACAGACTCATAAAATTAATCGGTCAATGTCGATAGGTTCGAAATTAATTTTAGAATATTTGAGCAGTCAATTAGGGAGAAAATTCATTCAGTTTTGAAAAAATACTATCTGATATAAAAGATTCGGTCAAGGTAAAAAAAGTACTAGCATTTGAAAAATTAAGTATTCTCGTACTAAAGTAATTGCAAGCCCATTTTTAGCTATGTGGGCCCCTTTGACCCCTGCCTGCTAACCGGCTAGTGGGATCTCCGTGCTGGCTCTGTGTAGCACACTAAACTTAGCAGGTGTCAAATTGCAACCAAATGATGAGGTGTAAAATTAAGGGTTCACACAACTCTTTTTTTTTTTTTAATAATTTGTTATTTAATCTCGATGTTTTAGGCTCACATTCAGCTCTCTTTATTTTCAAAAATCAATTATGTTATTCTTACCTTTTGAAACTATTAACACTTTGATCCTTCCATGGTTAAATAATACGAAAAGTCATAGAACTTTCAGTTGGTTATCAATGAAGTCACTAAAGAATATTTTCTTTTAATAGAGTCATAGAACTTTGCATTTTATTTCACCAGAGATACCTTTTGATCCTATATTCAGTTTATTTTTATTTTATACACCAATTATTTTATTTTATTTTCAAAAAAAATCCAAAACTTAAAATTCACTCACTTTTGGACTTTGATACCATTCAGCATGAGCCTGCTCTCTCTCTTGCTAGAGGCAAAAAATAGAGAGCTACTCCTAAGGATCTTTAGAGTGCCTTTTTTTTTTTTTTTTTTTTATTTTTTTTATTTCTAGTCTCTTTCAGCTTTTCTATTCATTATGATAGCGAGAGGTAGCAAGAAATCCTAAAGGCCTTTGTTCTTGAGAAAGAAATCCTCAAATTTACTATGTTTAAAAGTCAGCTCTTCTAAATTCTTTGAAAATTTTTCTAGTGAATTACTTAAAGAGTCTAACCTATCTATAATAGAATTTAATCATCTTATTACTAAATCCTTGCCTACACCATGATCCAGGTGATGACAATCAGGATAAAGATAGTTGGGTTTCTTACTGCTCATCCACTACCCGTGCTAAAGCACCAAGCAGTTCTAAATAATGAAATTTTTTAGACTCAAGTTCTTAGTCTAAAAAGTTCTCTCCTTTAATTGGTTTACTAAGTCTTTCGATCCTAATTAGAGTCTTAGTTAATTCTCTAAATCTTTTTTTGTACAAAATAAATATAGGATAATGCAGTCTAAGACTAGCACTGAACTCTTCCTTTCTAGCTTGAGTCAAAATTAAACCCTTCTAGCTTGTAGATCAGCTGAATGACATAAATGTTTAAACACAAAATATTTATAGAATATATATCTTGTAGATTGAGTTCATTAAGCTTTCGCAAAAACTTCATCTCTCTTTCAGGCTCAACACCAGTAGTACCCAATTGAAGTTAGAAGCTATGGCTACCCTTTCTTTTCTCTTTGATGAGAATTATAGAAGCTCTCCTGTTTATTAGACTATTTTGAATGATAAGGTATTTGGTAGCAAAGCTCCTTCAGTCAAACACTTAAAAAGAGAATAAGGGTTATAGATGTGAGGAAACACTCTTTTATATAGAAATTTTGAAGTAGTTTTTGCTCCCCGTCCTCAATAAGTGAAGAGCTATATATAAAATTTACAAAAGCTGGTGTCTGCATTATTGTTTGCTAGCTCAAAAGCATAAATAACTAAAGCATATAGATAATAATTAAAATAAATGGATAGCTGGTGCCTCTATTACTATTTTCTAATTGTATAAAAGGATAACAATTTATTCTATCTTTATCTTTACAGCTAAGGTGATAAGGATTTTTTTTTGATAATGGATACATTCTTTTCTTTAGCACCATAAATTTTAAAGCACTTTTTGTTAGATAGTGCTTTAACATCTATAACCCTTACAGAAAAGCAATTCCTCAATTATGAAAGCTGAGGCTGACGTCATGGATGATAAAATTGTCATTCCATCATTGAGTTGATGACAAAGGCATCCATCTCCTTTCTGAGATATTTTTAACCCTTTGCTATTTCTTTTGCAAGGCGTTGTTCTCTGAATTCAACAACCTTTTTCCAAAACCTTTATGGTTTCTAGTTGGAAGTCCAGATTAGGATCTTAATTTACTAATCTTAGAAACAATTTCTTCGCTTCTTCTTGTCCCCTTAATGTAGATGTTGATTTAACAATTGGAGTGTAAAGAGACCAGATAGTAATAAACATTTTACCATCTTCGAGAAGGACATAATTGTTTGCATATACTGCCTTCTCCAAGCTAGCTTTAAAATTCTCAATTCATAGGGCTTCGATTATAATCTTATTTTCTTCGTACATTGTAAAATGGATTTTTAAATTTTGATTATCAACCTTCCAAGGTTCAATGAATTCTTTAGCCATAACAAGAAGGAGATCCTATATTTGATAAGGATACTGGACTGATCCATCCTCAGCAAAGTCCATAATTGTGCTAATTATGTAACAAGAAATAATCTTTGAATATGGTCTTAAAATTTCCAAGGATTCTTGCACAATTTCTAGAAGTGATTTACATAAAGTCTTATCATTTTTATTAATTTGATAATCTCTGTCAAGCCAGCGTCTATATAAGGGAGGCTTTATTTTGCCATCTTTGATTCAACTCTCAAGTGTAGGCCTCCATATGATTACCAATAAATATATGGATGTAACATAGAACATTCTTTTAGAGAATGATTTATCGAGTCTATTTGCTTGATTTTTCTAGTATATGCCACTCCTTTGGGTATGTATGAACTCATTTCTTCAAGGAGTCTTCCTCTTTCAGTGATTTCTTGGAGGAAGGCTTCTTATTCATTTTTAAGATATCAAGCTATCTTTCTAGCTGTGCTATGTAAGAAACAACTTCATCTTCAAAGTGTTGCAATTTTTTTGTAATCCTCCCTATAATTTGTGAACTCTCATTTTAGTTCCTCTAAAATGAATTCTAAACTCACCAGAGTTGACCGAAATATTTTTTAGCACAATTTGACATTTTTCCTATCCTAACTGGACCTTCATATCAAACAATATTCTCTCCAAAACTAATCAGATTTTTCCTCAAAATGATTGTTCAATTGTTTTAAAATTAATTTCAAACCTATCAATGCTGACTAATAAAATTTTTGATTTTTGAAACTCCCGAAAACTCACTCGGAAGTCTCAAAAACTGACCCAAGAACCTCAAAAATCGAAAAAAGTATGTTGCCAGTTGTTGCTCTAGGTAGAGCCATGCTAACCTAGTGCGGATCCACGCAGGTACTAGTGCATAATCCCCTTTTTGCTCCAAAATGTCCAAAATGCCCCTTTCTAGCACAATTTTCAACGCCTTTTAGCCCTATCCTTTTGGGTGTTTTCACTTTTTCATTCCCTAAACTACCTTACTCACCTTTCCTATAAATAGCTCCACTTCCATTCATACTTCCTCACCTGAAAAATTGATATTGATTGCGAATTATCAATTTTTCTTTCTTATTCTTCTTCGTCCACTCTCTAATTAATTAATTAATCATTTTAATTAATTAATTTCTTCACTCGAACTAAGTTAATTAATCCTTTTAATTAACTAAAACTTTTTTTAATGACTCAAAAATTAATTAATTAATTAATCTTTTTAATTAATTAATTTACCACATTTTCTTCAGATGAAATCAAAATCTTTTTTTTATCCACTCACTATTTTAATTAATTAATTCATCCATTAATCATTTTTAATTAATCAAATCCTTAATCAAATCCAATTGTCTAGTCTCAATGAAACAAAACTTTTGTTCGGCAAAATACTCTATCCATCTCAATCACTGAAATCCAAAGTATTTTTCATCAATCTATCGCCTAAACCAAAATCAATTTAATCAATTTGTAAACTCCTCCACTTAATCATGGAATGAATTACGTGGGTTTTGATCCCCATTCAATGAAGTACGTAGGCACGTTTGGAAATTAAATCCAAACCTTAAATCCAAATTTTCCAAATTAAATTCATTTCTCATTCATTTTCCAAGTGTAATTAATTATTTCTAAATGTTATTTGTAAGGGAATTTACAGTCTTCCCATAAGAGTTAGAGAAGACATCTCAATTTGGATTAATGTAATTACTTTTATTAATTGGAATTAAGGAGTGATTATGTGGTTCTCTTAAATTTATAAGGATTAGAGGGAATATTCTCCTTAATTTGTAAATGTTTACTTTAATTGTTTTATTAATCCCCATGCACCATGTATTCATACTATGCCATGTTCATGCATTTTACTTATAATTACCATCTTGTAAATGCCATCCACGAAATTAACTTTCAAAGTTAATTTAAACTCAAGAGCCTAATCAGGATTATTTAACCAAAAATCTCCAAGCTCAACTTGGTTCGAAGCTAGTACTTTTATCCTTGGGTAAATTATTTGAAAAATAATGAATTGCAGTCAATTGGGTTTTTTCTTAATTTTTCCATTTAAAAATAAATTGAGGTGGTGACTCTCAAAATCACTTTTCAAAAATTAATTTTTTGATTGATAGCTGTTCTAATCATGAGCATCGAAACTGAAGGAATGGTGGAGCCAAACATAGCAAAAGGAAGGTGATCGGATGAAATTTTAAATATTTTAAAATCTGACTTCACCCATTTTTGGTCCAAACATCCATTTAAGTAATTAATTAATTTGTGTGTAAAATATATATGCATAGAAAGAAGAAGGAAGAGTAATCATATTACCTCTTGAAGGTTCCTTCTCTCTTTAACACGAGCTTCTCAAGTGTGATGCTTCTAAATCATCCACACCTAGCTCACCTTCAAGTTTTCATTTGGTTTCTTTGGTGTTCTTGAATCCCTCTCTTGGTTGTCCAAATTTGATTCAAGATTTTCCCTCAAAAACTTTTAGGAAGTTAAAGTTTGTCTTTAATTTGTTTTGAACTAAACTCATTTTCAATTTGCAAGCATTTGTTCTTTCATAAAGAACAAAGAAGAGAATTGAAAATCAAAAGAAAATTTGAAAAAACTCTTTCTTCATCTTTTCTTTTTCTCTCTCAACTTCTCTCTAAAAGCTTCAAAAATAGAAAATGATGTTCACTCCTTATTTCAACATAAAAACTCATAGCTTTTATATCATTCCAATACTTAACCCGTAAGTCTTCACAAAGACCGTAACACCCTTTTAGCTCATCATTTAATGAAGGGGCAAAGGTGGACTTTACTTCTTCAAATGGTGAAATGGCCATTTTATCCTTTAGGGGCAAAATGGATATTTCTATTATCTAAAAGATATAATTACAATTTTAAACTTAGTAGAAAATTCTCTAACCCCTAAACCCATCATATAGGCTTATGAATAGTGAATTTTCTCTGACCCCTAAATTGCCTCTTTTCCATATCATATATGGGCTTAGGCCACATCTCATGTGTTAAGGGTTTTTACTAAGCTTAAAATTAAGTCTTTTATTTAGTCCAAATCATTTTCAATTTAATCTTTCTCATTTACATCATATACAAATTACGATTTAATTGAATAGAAACCTTTATATATTAAACATCACGACATGTTAGGATTCTTGTAAATTTAATTATATGTTTAATTATTTTACCACTAATCAATTAATTGAATACCTTAATTAATTCTTATGGTAAACCTTCTACACTTGAAAGGTGATCACTATTGGGTGTGTGACTTTCTAGGTTCATGTCCAATTAGCAATGGGACTGAGAAAATATTTTTCTCTACTAATGTGAAATCCCCACTTCACACTTAGTCTCATAAGTCATGAGTGACAGCTAGCATTCCATATCATGACTACCTAATTAGAAATAAATGTTTATAATTGATAACTTTAAACATCACATGGACCATTGGTCATAAATTATCATGCACTAGAATGCCTTCATTAAAAATTCCAATCTCAATTAGGGTAATGGTTTATATCAAACCCTAATGTGCCTCGATTCTATGTCCCTACCTTGGTTCTAATTCTTGATGAGATTAGATTCCTTCTAGAAACTCTTTTTAGTGAATCTGTCTGTCCTGACCAGGAGCTTTAATTATCAAGAATAACCAGATAGCATAGGATCTTAACCTCGTTTACTCGAGATAATGAATTCTATCTTGGTGATCACTTATTTCTCTATATAACAAATTAGAACTATCACATGCCATATATCCATACATGAATAGTACTTCAATGTAAGTAGTAATAAATCCTAACTAGCTATGTATGAGATATAGTATCCCTCAAATCAAAGGATTATATGCACTATTATGACCTAGATGATAAATAATTGACAAGTACTAAAAACCCCATATTATTATTATCTAATGTCACAGTTCGACTATTCAACCTATGAATATCCACGTGTTTGTATTGACATTACATGTCAAGTAGCATGAGACTCACTGCTTCTATAATCATCCGTATCACATACTGATTATACAAAATAAATAAAGGTGATGATCTTTTGGAATTAATGATGCCCAGTCATTAATCTTATGACCATGAACATATTTAAAATATTTATACAAGAGCGATTTATCTCCCATATTCTCAATACTTAAGAATAAATCCTTTTACAAATACTTAATGATTATATTTAATAATATGAAACCCTTTTTACATTATGAATATATTTATTGTGCCATTAGGAATTAATATCTACTATTACATAACTATTATATGGCTTATAGGGCACATATTGCTATCAGAAATTCATTCCATGACCTCCTTAAAAATCACTTGCTTTTCCTTAAAGCAAATTCCCTGAGCGAGGGAGGGGTGTTTGGGTGATGTCTCACAATTAGTAACTCCACTGGGGACTAGTTGCCACTTTTAAATAAAAAGGAAAATAAGAGGATTACTATTTGGTTGAGGAAAATTTTTCCAAAATAATCTCCATTTGGCCCATTAATTATAATTTGACTTTGATACATCACTTTACATAATAAAGGCTCCTTGCCTTAAGCTTAGCTTTAGGAAAACTTTTTGATAGTGAGTAGTAATGGCTCAACAACTTTCTTTAAGTATGTTGGGAGATAGTGAAAGCATTCTACCCCACAATGAATCCTCAATCATTTTAGTGGTGTAACGAGGGTTCAGTACTTTGACCCATGTGAAACTCCTTGCTTCACATGTGGTTAGGTATATCGATGCTCTAGTAGGATGGGGAGCCTAAACTAAGCTACCCTTTTACCTTTGTGCATATAGTTGCCCTAGCCTTTGACCTTAGATTCCATGTACCATAATAATCAATACTCTTGTGTACATGTTCATGAAACCTTTTTTGACATGCATCACGTCATGATCATGCATACATAACATGAGAAACTCGAGAAGGTAAATCCTCAAACACCTTATGACCTTAAACTTGTGGTTTGTCACCCCAAAACATAGCAACCTCACACATTCACCCTGTCAACCTTTAAACCTAGTGACCAATTGTATGGAGGAAATCCTTTTCCCCGGCACACCATTACATTCATATCCCTTTTCCTTTCACAGATTTGTATTCTTACTCGTTTTTTTGTTTTCAAGATACCAATGGTCAACTCCTTTAACCCTTTCAACTAAGATGCGATGAGCACCTTTTTCACTAACTTCCTTAAGAAATAAGAGGAGACTTTCCAAGCCGCACTCACCACCACCCTTAAGACCTAAGCTGATTCCTTTACTAATGTACTTAACATCTAGTCTACCACCTTCCCTAATGCTTTTAATTCTTAATATCAATCCATCATTAATGAGGTTAAGGAAATGACCAATGTGACCATTACTACTCCCCCTGCTTAACTTGTTTCCACTCAAGCCGGAACTAGCCATACCCTTACTTTTACTCCTCCTATTATCGATCTCAATGATAAAGGGAAAGCTCTCAAAACACCTACCTCTCCTCCATTAGATGTGAATGCCATTGCTTCCACTCCCATTGTGAATCATTTTCAAAGTAGAGATTTCTTTAACTTACCCAAAGCAAAGAAGTTCATAAAGAAGTTTGAAGCCATAGAACGATCCATCAAAAATGTCAAAAGGCATAAAGACATGATAAATGTCGATTCTCTTGCTCTCTTCCTAAATGCTCGAGTTCCACCCAAGTTTAAAATGCCCGTAATAGACAAATTCAATGGCACAACTTGCCTTAAGACCCACTTCAAGATGTATATGGGCACAATGAGACCATTTAGTGTGGATGATGAGCTCCTTGCTTAGTTAGTCCAATAATCATTAATGGGGGTTGCCATTAAGTGGCTTTTAGATCTCAACCAATACCACAAAAAGACATGGGATGATATTTACAATGCTTTTGTCAAGTAATACCACTACAACATAAAAGTAGATGTCACCCGTCGGGATTTGGAAACCAATAAGCAAGGCTAAAGAGAGTCCTTCACTGTGTTCCTTACAAGATGGAGGGTCAAAGCAGCCCAAATGGTCAACCCTTCATCCGAGGATGAGAAATTCGATATTATCATGAAAAATCTCCTCCTTTAATACCAAACTCACTTGAAACCTAATATCTCCCAAACTTTAAGGCTCTCATTGCCACATCTTCTAAATTTGAGGATTTGATTCAATCTAGTCAAATCAAGGATGAATCATTGTGTTTGAGATATTGCAAAAACACTAATTTCACCTATAATACCACTCATTCTACCCAAAAGGGAGGAGAAATTTCTCTAAGTTGGGAATGACTTTAAGTACTATCTACAAGAAGGCCTTGGAAACCCATCTTGTTAAACTCTTAGAGTCAAAATCACCTCCTAATCTTTTGCCTAAGAATTATGACACTAACAAGCAATGTGATTATCACCAAGGACTTGGGCATAAAATCGATGCTTGTAAAGCTCTAAAACATCAAATCCAACATGTAATAAACAATAAAGACATCATTGCTCCAAAAGCCAAGCCCAACATCACCATAAATTCTCTGCCTAACCACCAAGCAAATGTCAATGTTGTCTCTTCTGATGAACTAGGATTTGATTCTCTCTCTCATCTGCCCCACTTTGAACTATTATTGTGTATTGGATTTGAATGACTTTGTCACAGAAGTCGATGCAATCATTTGGAGTGAGAGAGTTCGTCCACCACCACTATAACTTACCTTGCCCAAAGATTCAAAACCAGTGAATCATGCCATTCCTCTTCTTATTGAAAGTTGAAGCCCCATAATGAACCTGAGGAGGATCCCATTCTCAAATAGTTGAAGAAAACCTAAGCAAACATATTAAAATGGAGCCTCATCTAGTCCTCTTACCCTCATCACTAAGCTTTTTGCAAAGCTTTGAACTAATGTGATGCTTCTATTGACATCTCACTTGATATCCTTGTGGCATTTTTTACCAATACTGTTAAATCTATGACCATTCCTTTTGGTGATCATGACATCCCTTATAGAGAGGAAAGCCATAACTCTGCCCTTACATCATAGTAATGGCCTGAGGCAAAATTATGCCCATGGTGTTAGTGGATAATGGGTTCGCTCTGAATGTATGCCCATTAAAAGTGGCCAGCTGCTTTGGATTAGAGGCTTCAGATTCATCCCATCAGACCAAGTGGTGAGAGCATATGATAACACCAAGAGGGAAGTCTTGGGTGTAGCAAATCTTGATGTCACAATTGGACCAATGACAATGCCAATCCCATTTCAAGTGATTGATGTCCCAGCCTGCTTCATCTCTTACTCAGTAAGCTACAAATCCACCAAGTAAAAGCAATCCCTTCCACCTTGCACCAGAAGTTGAAATTTTCCTTTGGTACAAATATCATAACCATCTGAATTGATGTACATGGAAATAGTGACATTCCATGCTCTATACCGATCTTGGAAATCAAGCCTGAACCCTTTGCCATTCCTTTGTTAGGCTTCTCATTTGATACTATCCAATTCATTCAAGGGGAACGTAAAGAATTCATTCCTTTTGACTTTGTTCCATATAGTAATGTGTTAGTAGTTAACATGATGAAGAAAATGAATTATTTTCTTAGTTTAGGGCTTAGAAGAAAGCAACGAAGGATCACATAATTTCTTAAGTACCCTACTGCCACTCCTCCTTTTAGTCTTGGCTATGTGCCTAAACCATAAGATATTGCAGAGTTGGAGGAAAGGGTTGAACTGAGAGTCGAGGATAAGAGGCAAGGTGAGACTTATGATTGACCTATGCACCCTTACTTCAAAACTCTTAATGATTATTTTGTGAAAGAGGGAGAGGATTTCCCCTATTGTGGCTTTCCCAAACCTTGGTTTTGTCCTATTTCTAAAAAGCTAATCCTTGGTTTTAAAATTTTCTTTGATGTTAGGCTCAACCTAGAAGAATGTAAGCCCATTTATCAATTGAAGGAGGATTGGGAAGCAATCATGGAGCTCTTTCTTTTTAAGATGATCCATATGATCACCAACCACCAAGAACCTGATCCTACCAAGCTCATTTAACCATCCTAAACACCACTGAATAACTGATATTTCGAGAAGAGCATAGGCCTTGTTGTGCCTTTATCTAAGTCCTCTAAGTCTGAGTCTTCTGAGTTAGAGTTTGAGTCCTCTGAGTCTAAGTGTGAGTCAGTTGAGTCTTTTTAGTCTTTCTTGTCAGATTTTGTAACCCATCTCCCGAGCTTATCCTTTTAAGCTGATGTAGCCTATGATGATGGGACCTTTATCTTCAATAAAATGAAAAAGTTTTCTTCTTACTTTCCTTAGTCTATATGCTTTACTTCCTCTAACACATCATTAAATGAGAAATCTAAAAAAGAAAATGAAAACAAAAAAGAAATAAAAAATGAAAAAGGCAAAAAATTAATCAACTATGGCATAGAGGAAAATCCTAAAATTACATGCATTGCATATGCATATTTTGACACACAGGCATTGATAAGAAAAGTTCATAAGTTCTTGGACTGTTTCACATAGGAACCTAAGGATATGGTAGGGATAGATCCAAGCATTACAGTTCATAATATCTCGACTTACTGACACATAAAGCCTCTAAGACAAAAACTAAGAAGGATGAAGGCAGAATGGTCTTTGAAGATTAAGGAGGAAGAAGCTAAGTTACTAGATAATGGGTTCATTGAGCCCATCACTTACTCCTTATGGTTGGCCAACAAAGTGCCCGTTCCCAAGAAGGATGGAAAGGTATGAATATGTGTTAACTGTAGGGACCTTAACAAGGCTTGTCCAAAAGATGATTTCCTTCTGCCTTATATTGATTTGCTTATGGACCATATGGTTGGTGCATCAGTGGTCTCTTTGACCTTTATGCGGATTACTACTAGATCTAAGTCTATGTTTTTGATAAGGAAAAGACATCCTTTGTGACAAAGTGGAGTACTTACTATTATCGGTAATGCCTTTTGGCCTGAAGAATGCCGAGGCAACTTATCAGAGAATGGCCACTACTATATTTTACAACATGATGCATAAGGATATCGAAGTTTATGTGGTTGACATGGTTATAAGGTCCAAAAATCCCAAGAGACATTTGCAAGCCCTGGACCAATCTTTCATTAGGCTCAGATAGTACAATCTCAAGCTGAACCTAGCTAAGTGCATTTTTAGTGCCTTTTCATGTGTTTTTAGGGCACATAATCAACAAAAAATGTATAGAAGTGGATTCAGCCAAGTTAAAAGCAATTTTAGAAATGCCTCCTCCTAAAACTGAAAAGAAGATTAGAGGTTTCTTGGGTCGGTTATAGTATATTAGTCGTTTTATTACACAACTGGTAGATACTTGCAGGCCAATTTTCAAGCTACTCAAAAAAGAAGCCTCTAAGTAGTGGAATGAAAAATGCCAAGAAGCTTTTGATAGAATCAAGCAATACCTCCTAAATCCACCAATACTGCAACCCCCAAGGCTAGGTCAACCATTATTGCTCTATTTATCAGTAACTTCAAAAAACTATAAGTGCAATTCATGCCCAAAATATCCCAGATTCATACAAAGAGAATGACATATACTATTGAGCAAATGTATACTAGTTCATGAGCTTAAGTATAACTAGATTAGGCAATTATGCCTAGCCTTGGTCTAGGTATGCCATAAGCTCCAACACTACCTATGCTTATACAACTTATGTGATAATTGAAAAGAGCCCTTTGAAATTCTTTATGGAGAGGCCGATTTCTTATAGCAAGATAGCACGATGGATAGTAGTTCTCGCAGCATTCGACCTAAAGTATATCTTGAGAAAGGTAGTTAATCAAAGCATCATCGCTGACCATCTGGCTACAACTCCTGTAGAAGGTGAAGTATTTGAGTCTGAGTTCCCAGATGAGGACATCTTGATCATAGACCCTAAAGTATAGAAGCTATTCTTTAATGGTGTCTCTAATAGTACAGGTTATGGAGCTGGCATAGTTTTGGTCACTCCTAAAGGAGATCACTTGCCTATGGCAATCAAGTTGGCCTTTGAAGTAATCAATAATGAAGTAGAATATGAGGCATGTATAGCTAGTCTGGAGGTTGTATCAACATGAGAATAGACTACTTGGAAGTCTACAGCAACTCTAACCTCATTGTTGCCCAAACTTTCAATAAGTGGAAGATTAGAGAAGAGTGTTTGGTTCCTTATTATCAACGCTTGAATGACTTAGCTAAGAATTTTCATGAATTCTCTTTTCATTACTTGCCAAGAGCAAAGCATCAATTCCCTAATGTGTGTCCACTTTAGCCATAATGATAGATATGAGCAACAATGAGATACACAGGTTTATTGCCATTAAAGTAAAATGGTAGCCTAGATATTACACCATGTGTATGAATCTTTAGCTAGCCGACTAAGCCCTAGTTTTAAGATATCCTTAATGACAGTCAAAATGGCAAGTATCTAGAAGGGGCCTCCAAAGCATATCAGAGAAGCCTAAGGCAAGTATCCACTAGTTTTATACCTAATGGCGATGTGTAGTATAAGAGAGACTATGACAACATCCATTTGTGGTGTGTGACTAAGGAAGACGCCTAGCAGATAACCATGGTAAAGAAAAGGGCCCACATATGAACATAATAGCTTTGGCTTGAAAGATAGCGAACCTAGGTGACTTTTTGCTAACCATGAATTAGGATTGTGCAAAGTACGTACAGAAATGTCATAAATGTCATATCGTTGCCGAGCTCCAACATCGGCACCCTATTCCTTTAAATCTGATAGCAACACCATAGCCTTTTACTATATAGGGGATAAATGTCATTGGGGGGATATCTCTAAAGTCCTCCAATTGGGCATGAATACAGTCTAGTCACTGTAGACTACTTCACGAAGTGGATTGAGGCAGCGCCATATCAGGTCTTAAATGCAAAAAAAGTGGCGCACTTCATCCAAACCGATAAAGAATATAGGTTTGGAACCCCTTTTGAGATAATCACAGATAATGGCTCTTATTTTCAAAAAGAGGTAGTTTGCCTACTTCAGATGAAAGGGATTCAACATCACCACTCCTCTCCTTACCGAACTTAGACTAACAGGGTAGTTGAAGCTGCAAATAAGACTATCAAGACTATTCTACAAAAAGTTATTGAGAAGCATATGGATTGGCATGAACGACTGCCTGTCGCCTTGTGGGCTTACAGGACTATTGTATGTACTCCAATAGGGGCAACCCCATATGCCTTGGTCTATGGAATAGAGGTTGTCTTTTTCATTGTGATGCAAATATGATATATTAAGGTAATAAGGGAAAGCCAATTGAGTGAGGCAGATTAGATCAAAGGATATCATAAGTAGTTGAATGCTATTGATGAGAAGAGAGTGGATGCCTTATATAAGATCTAAGGCTACCAACAAAGGCTAGCCAGATATTTTAACAAGAAGATAAAGGATAGGGGTATGGAAGAAGCAAATCTAGTTCTAAAAGAGATCCGAGCCCCAATTCATGACCCAAAAGGAAAGTTCAGACCAAATTAGGCTGAACCGTAGATGCTCAAGAAGATTTTATATGGTGGAGGTGCTATTCTCATGGACGTGGATGAAAATGAATTCTCCAATCTCTATAGTCTAGATCAACTAAAAAGATATTTTGGCTGAGGACAATATTTTTATTCTTCTATTTATTCTTCTGTTTGAAGCAATATAATCAGAACTACGTGGACCTAATTTTTCCTTGAAAAAAAAGAATGATAGTTATAAGGGTATATATGCAACTCGACTCAAGTGCAGTCTAAATTATGGTATAAAAATATTTTGTTTGCATTACATTTTCTATGTGCCTAATGCATCATTTGTTTGGTTCTTTTGTCTAAACAAAAAAATAAAAAATAAAATAAAAAATGAGAAAAAAAAAAAGAAAAAAAAGAAAAATGATCGTTAAGTTGAAAACCTAAAAGGGTGGCTTAGGTAAAAAATGATAGCTAAAGTAAAGATATCTCATATAATGATGATTAGATTTTACAAGAGCATACAATCCATCATCACAAAAAGGATAGCCTCTTTCTATACCTATAGCTTATCGTGTAGTCATGTCAACTTGTAGGCATGTACAAAATAGAATACTTATAGCAAATGTCCTAACAACTATTGAAATGAAAATAAACACATAACTATCTCTATCTAGGCAATCCTCCTCCTCCTCCCCCTAACGTGCACATTTCCCTTGGAGTTAGACCTTGCCATAATCTCCTCAGCTGTCATGTCCCTTGATCCTAGTCTTTGTGTCTCCTCCACAATGTTAATAGTTGAGGCACTCGCAGTACCAGAAATGTCCTCATAATCACTCTGGTAAGCCTATTTTGAGTTCTAGTAACTCTAGAACTACTCCCCATAGTTGTGTCTGAAACACTCTTCTGAGTGCCAGTAGCTCCTGAACTACTCGCTGTAACCCTCTTTTATGTCAAAGTTATTGTAGCTAGAGCTCCCCTTTGTACTCTGGCAATAACAATCCTCTTTTGTGCACTCACTGTTATAATCCTTCTTTATGCAACCACAGTAGTGTCATCCTCACGTCTAACTGCAGTCACAGTCCTTTGAGTCACCGCTATTGCAATATGAGTTACCACTGTAGCCTGTAGTATCGGTCCTCCTGCAGTCTAGTCTCCTCCACAGGTCGAGTTACCTCCTCTGTCCTAACAGCAGTCCCCTGGTCACTAGTACCTCTAGTAGCTGCCTCCTCCATCTCATTACCCTCAATCTCCTTGAGTAAAATAGCCTAGTGCTCTCTCTTAACTGGCTAGACATTCTTAGTCAACTAGCTATGGTACCTCTTAGTAGTACCAAAGCCAACCTCTAGTCTCACTACATGAAAACTCCTTATCCAACCTCATTTGATAACACTGGCAATAGGGGCAGTGATTTGTGCAAACTCCAAAAAAGGCATAACTGGGGGCACATCATGAGTCTGACCCATCTGCCGTAAAACTCTCATATCCTGATAAAATGATGTCCATGCAAAGCCAAATAGACAGACCACTTGATACTCATGGCTCATCCTTATAATAGACCTAATCCCATACAATTGACAATGCTATATGTCCTCTAGGGTGAGCTCTAAGAGCCATCCAATCCATTCCCTAACTGATCCCTACCTCTCTAGAATAGGCCACATCTAATACTGAATGGTTATATATGGGCTCCTGGCTGGAGGAGCAATCACCCTCAAGTGGTCCATCAACCATATATGCAAAAACAAGTTAAAAATAAAAATATGACACTTATAAAATACCCATAATAGAAAGGGTAAGAATAGGTAGATTTTTTCTCACCTGGAGGACAACTGGCGAGACAGTCCATCTCTTCAAGTCTTGAATAAAATAGTCAAGATTCATCAAAGTCTCTGCCAGCACAACACTAATTATGGAGCGACTATGCACCATCTGTAATATGAAGCTTGCCACTTTGACATCCCCTAATCGATAGACCCGAGAAATAGATATCTAATTGTCAAGCAAAAAACTAAGGCCCGCATCTTGAGTTTCTGTCTCCCTATATCGCCGTGGTTATTGAAATCATGAAACTCCTCAATAATGTTTGTCATATTCATCTACCCCTCTACCACCATTCGACTGGCTATGTTTTTAGGCAGAGCTAAAAACTCTTGAAAAGTTCTATAATGCCTGACTTTGAACTCCGGCACCACCCAAACTGCCTTTGGATTGCTACCAAGTGTAGCATAAAACTCTTTAAACCTAGGACACAGCTCCTCTATACCCATTCCAAATTGAAGCACACAAGCCACTAGATCCTAAAATAAGAAGCACACTTTTAGAAATTCTAGTCCACCCAAACTCCTCTCAAAGCCACTATAGCCGCAATCCCATACCTATCTAAATTTATCTTATTCACTTTGTCAAGCTTCCTCAACCACATGTGCATATAATGGCTAAAAGACAAGTCTATAAATGCGAAAAGGTAGTGCAAAAAGGCAAGAAAAGGTGAAAAATAAGCAAAAGAAGAGAAATTCGATAAACAGGTAGAGTTTTGGCTCTCAAATGAAGAAATAGATAAATTTGCCTTAAAATTCCTACTCAAAAATAGGCTTCAAGGTGTCAACATCACAAGGTACCTAAAATAATTCCACGCCCCCCTCTGCATGGATCTGCGATGGTGTTGGGTAGCCACCACCATATGCATGTGCAGATTTATGCAGAGCCTGTGCGGATCCCGCCTTATCCCGGTCGCTTACCTTGTATGTAGCTCTTCTTCTAATTTTCCTTCTCTGCCTCAAGTCCCATAGCTTAATTCAGAAGTCTAAAGCTAAGACATAAACTATTTTCTCCCTCTTTGGGATGTAAGATTCAGAATGAAATACTTTCAGAATCTCACAAGGCTAGAACGGAGCCACAATTCAGCAAGAGTCGAGTAAAAAAAAAAGAAAAAAAAATTCATTCACCTCATTTGTGATAAGCATTCATTTCATCATAATGAATGCATTCACAAGGCAAAATAACAAAAGAGTCACAAAGCAAATCATGCATACATAGGCATGCATCAATAATACGCATAACATAAATAAGATGTACATACATTAGTGCATGAAACAAAAAATACAATCATTCTAAAATAGTTCCACCTCCCAAAAGAGTAAAGGTACAGTCATCTAGGGAAACACAAAGAAAATAAAAAGAAGTCAACACTGACATCGAAAAAGCTGCAGTGCCTCCCTTCCGTCGCCTTCTAGGAGCAGCCTCCTCACATTGGTCCTATGACTATGATAGATGGGCATGTGTGAGCATATTAGAAAGGGCATTCTCTATCTTGTGGGTGATGAGGTAATTATGTTGAATGAACTCCCTAGGTAGCTACATAAAAAAACAAAAATAATAAAAAGATAAAAACAAGATGGTATCAAGTGCTTCAGATCCTTTCTAAGCATAAGAAGACGCAATGACACTTCACCCATGGATCTTTTTTGGGGGCAGAAAAATAAGAAGAGCATACCTCAATGTCGTCAAAGATGGCTTGTATACTCGGATGGACAACATCAAGGAGCTGTTAGACCCTCATGGAGCCATTAGCATCATAATAGAAAATCTCCTTAGCATATTGAACTCTTCTTCCAAAGGCAAAACCTCAGGAGTGTGGCTCGGGCCACTGTGATTTTAGCTAGGAATGGGACCACCAGAAGAGCCAATAGTAGGGGCTTCAGAAACTATCGGCTGAGGAGTGTCCATCGTCATAACAGGTGCAATAGAAAAGCACCTTGTAGTGTAATCTCCCATATTAAAAAGTAGGTGCAGAAGTCATGATAATGCCCATCACAATGCTAGAAGAGGTTCCACTTATCACCATATAAAGCTCTAGATTTACCAAGATGTCTATCATGTACGTCATATCTACAAGTGGATAACTGGGCACTTGCCACAACCCAAACATCTGAAAGTGTACTCTCTCCCCAAATAGTACAAATGAAATTATGGGATTGCAATAGTAGTCTCCTATATGAAAATGGCCTCTGTAAAGCCTATAAAAGGGCATACAACATCCTCTCTCTAAAGGGCCTCACGATCCGCTAATAACAACTAATAAATAAAGGAATTAATGAGCAAGTCGAGCAAGACAAAATAAGAAGAAGGATAAGAGAGATACCTGTCGCTCGACCAGCTGATAAAAAAAAGCCCGAAGTGTTAGGGCATTGTGATTGCTAGGGGTGGCCCAGTTCATCTCTGCCTATCTCTTCCTTGCTGGGAAGTCACTTAGCCATTGTGTGATCAGCCCAATGGCAGTGAACAGAATATACTCATAGGCCCAGATCTATGGCACAGAATTATCAAAACCTCAAAATGTGATTTGCAAGATTGCAAAAGAAACATACCCAGAAACATATGATATGTACCTCCCAAAAGATAACCATCCCACCAACAGACAAAACATTCCTCCTAGATAGGTCGATCATCTCGCGGTACATGGCACTCAGAATAGTGCCACCCGAATCAAACTTGCCCCACTGATCTCTACAACCCAAGCTCAAAAGGATGTTTAGATCCACCTCATCTCTCATATTATATGCAAAGGTGTACCTAGTGATTACCAACAGACACAACTGAGTTAGGGCCTCATCGAAAATCAGATCTCTCACAACCTCTAAAGACCTCAAGTTGTCATTCAAGATAGAGCGCTTAACGCCAATGCTATCTCTAGGAGGGTAAAAGCTGAGCAGGGCCTAGGTCTCAGCAGGAGAGAAAGCCTGCCTCTAGTCATTACATATGTCTAGGGGCTGGGTCCCAAATCAGATCATATACAGGTTAACGAAAGTACAAGTCAGCTCTTAGCACGCGATGTGGAAAGTGTTAGTGGTATTCCACCATCTCTCGGCCAAGACTTTAATCAAGTTCATGTTGACGTGACTAGAAGTCCTTACCCCCAAAAATTCGACAAACCGAATAGGCTCTAACAAGTTTCTAGTAGCACTTCTTGAGGGATGGACTTAATCACCACCTCCAAATTGCTTCTTCCACCCTTGTTCTTAATGGTTGAAGCCTGCAATAAACCAGTATACATGTATGCATGCAAAAAAAAAAAATGATCATATGCAAAAAAAAATTAAAATGAAAATGACACACATAACACACAACCAATTTAAGGTTTCTAGGAAAAGACAGAACTAAAAAGGATTATTATGAGATATTAACCGCCAATTGGGATCTTGCAAGAGAAATAAAGGGTTGGAATTTTTCCTTCGACGCCTTGTATGAGTGCCTATGTGGTCCACTCGAGGTAGAAGGAGTGGCACAGCAAGAGGAGGAAGATCCATGGAAATATCTTGAAGCCATCACTACGAGAATGCTAAATATAATAAGCACAATGAGAAACAAATAGGTAAGTATGATAAAAGAAAAAAGAAAATAATTTAAAAAAGAAAAAAAGAGAGAATTAAAAGGAGAAAAGAATTAAAAAAAAAAAAAGAGAGCATTTAAAAAAAGAAGAAGAGAGAAAAGAAGAAAAAAAGGGAGAAGAAATTTTTTTTTTTAAAAAAAAAGGAGAGAATTTTTTTTATAAAAAGGAGAGAATTTAAAAAGAAGAATTTAAAAAAAAAAAGAAAGAAAAAAAAAACCAATGTTGGTGAGCTTTGAGAGAGTAAGGAGAGGGTGTGAATGGAGTAAATGAGAGAATGACAATTTATATAGAAGTTTGGGTAGAAAAAGACAAAATAGTACATAGTAAAAAGTGTCCCATAATTATCCAGTTCTATAAAAATATATTTTCTAGCCCATTTCAACTTAGAATCCAAATCTAAAAGTTGCTATGTATTCCTAAGATTTTTATCTAACCATAGATATCTTATTTGCCTATTTCTTGACCAAAATATAATTTTTACATTAGAAAAATCTAAAAAATTATGAATTTGAAAATTTACTAGTCTCCCAAAAATTATCAAATTAAATTCCAAAAATTACCAAAATCATCTCATTACAACCGGAATCATTTTTTGTCCCTAGTTCCATCCAAACCTCAGGTTACTCTCATCAAAACTATCCAACCAGTATACAGCTTTTATGAGGGGTAGTTGTGAACCTTCATTTTAGTACCTCTAAAATTAATTTTGAATTCGTTAGAGCTGAACGAAATATTTTTAGTATAATCTGACACTTTTTCTATCCTGATCGAACCTTTTTTAGTAGACAACATTCTTTTTAAAACTGACCATATTTTTCCTTAGACTAACTGCTCGGTTGTTCTAAAATTAATTTTGAACTTACTTATGCTGACCAATAAAATTTTTGAATTTTGAAACTCGTGAAAACTGACTTAGAAATCTCAAAAATCGAAAAAAATACGCTGCCAGTTGTCACGCCACGTGGAGCCAAGCCAGCCTGGCATAGATTTGAGCAAGTACTGGCACAGATTTGCCCCCCCCTCTGCATGGATCCATGCCTATGGTCCTCCTTTTTGCATTAAAATGTCCAAAATGCCCCTTTCCAGCCTAATTTTCAACCCCTTTTAGCCCTATCTTTTTGTGTCTTTTCACTTTTTCAATCTCTGAACTACCTTCACATACTTTTCTTATAAATAACTCCACTTCCCTTCATTCTTCCTCATCTCAAAAATTGATATTAATTGCAATCTATCGATTTTTCTTTATTCTTCTCCCTCCATCCACTATATAATTAATTAATTAATTATTTCAATTAATTAATTTCTTTATCCAAACCTAGTTAAATAGTCTTTTTAATTAGCTAAAACTTTTCTTAATCACTCAAAAATTAATTAGTTAATTAATCTTTTTAATTAATTAATTAACCACCTTTTTTTAAAAGTCAAATTAAATCAAAATCTTTTTTTATCCACACACTATTTTAATTAATTAATTAATCATTTTAATTAATTAATTCATCCATTAATCATTTTTAATTAATCAAATCCTTAATCAAATCCAATTGTTCGATCCCAATAAAATGGAACTTCGATCCAGTAAAATACTCCATCCATCCTGAACACCGAAATCTAAGGTATTTTTCATCAACCTATCTCCCAAATCAAAATCAATTTAATCAATCTATAAACCCTTCCACTTAATTGTGGAATGAACTATGTGAGTTTTGATTCCCATTCAGTGGGGTACGTAGGCACATTTGGAAATTTAGTCTAAAATTTGCAAATTAAATTCATTTCCCATTCACTTTCCAAATGTAATTAATTATTTCTAAAAGATTTCTGGTAAAGAAATATATGGTCTTCCTAGAATCCTATAAAGGCTAGAGAAGACATCCCAATTTGGATTACTGTAATTACTTAATGAGTGATTTTATGATTGCCCCAAATCCATAAGATTAGAGGGAACACTCTCCTTAATTTGTGAATGTTTACTTTAATTATTTTATTAATCTCCCATGCATTATGTATTCATACTATGCCATGTTCATGCATTTTACTTGTAATTATCATCTTGTAAATGCAATCCATGAAATTAATTTTCAAAATTAAATTAAACTTAAGAGGCAAATTGTGATTATTTAACCAAAAACTTAGTTTGCGAGCTCAATTTGGTTTGAGACTAGTGATTTTATCATTGGGTAAATTATTTGAAAATTAATGGATTGGAGTCAATTGGATTTTGCTTTAATTTTTCCATTTAAAAAAAATTGGGTTGGTGACTTCTAAAATCACTTTTCAAAAATCAATTTTTTGAATGATAGTCATTCTTATCGTGAGCACCAAAACTCATTCCATGACTTCTTTATAAATCTCTCGCTTTCCTTAAGGCAAATTCTTCAAACACGGGAGGGGCATTTGGACGAGATCTCACAAAATAGAACCGTCTCTAGAGAGACTATAATCGTACTTCTTAAAGTACTAGGAATTTTCATCTTTACAGGTATTATCAACCTCAGGGTTATCGACCTTCATGATCTTTATGAATTTCTCATGAATATCATCAAATTCATTTTTAGAATCTTGCACTGTGACATTTTTGGGAGATTATTGTTCCTTTTGCTTAGCCAGAACAACATCCCAATCATGTTCACAATTAGAAGCTTATTCTCTTCGTCTTTTTCAGACTTTTCCCATCCTAAGGCTTGCTCATGTTCATACTCAAAATGGTCTAGCAGAGTCTCTTATTAAACATCTCCAATTAATAGCTAGATCATTACTTATGAAAACAAACCTCCCAATTTCCATTTAGGGGCATGCAATTTTACATGCAGCAACTCTTATATGCAACAGGCCAAATAGTTAACATAAATTTTCACCATTATAATTGGTTTCTAGCCAAGAGCCAAATATATCTCATTTGAGAATTTTTGGATGTACTGTTATATCTTTATTGACCCCCCACATTGCACAAAAATGGGACCTCATAGGAGATTGAGAATATGCATTGGATATGAATCCCTTTTTATAAATAAATATCCTGAACTATTAACGAGGAATGTCTTTATTGCGAGATTTAATTATTGTCATTTTAAAGAGGCTTTGTTTCCTAAAATGGGGGAAGAGAACAAGCAATTAGAGAAATAAATTATTTAGAATGAGGTATCATTAAATTATCTTGATCCTTATACAAAACAATGTGAATTAGAAGTTTAAAGGATCATTCATTTGCAAAGTATAGCAAACCAATTGCCAGACATATTTTGTGAATCAAAAAAAGTTACTAAATCTCATATTCCAGCTGAAAATGCTCTAATTAGAATTGATGTCTGTGAGCCCGAGCACTGGTCCAATTTGCTAAAAAGGGATTAAAATGCTTATTTGGGTTTGAACTCATGATGGAACTCTCAAGCTCAAATTGATTGATTTTGAAGAGTCGCCACTTTAATTTTATTTTTATTTGGAATAAGATTAAGAGAAAAATTTAAATTGACTCCAATTAATATCCCAAAGGAAAAAGATTACTAGCCTCAAAACCAAAGAGGATTCTGGGACTAAGTTTTTTGTTTACTTTAAAAAAGTTAGCTTGGCAAATTTAATACAAAATAACTTAAAATAAATTTCACGAACAAAAATAAGGGTGATACTTGAGTAATAATATCCCTGCTATGCATGACGGTTATAAAGCGACAAACAAAATAAAATCTACTTAAAAATTATTACAAAACAAAATGGAATAAAAATAAATTAATGAGAGGATCTTTTCTCTAGCCCTTATGGGTACTAGAAAAAGCACACATTCCTTAACTAATTGTAAGAATCCACAAATCAAAAATATATTTGCACAAAAGAAACAACACAATTATATATAAAAATAAAATCAAATAAATTAAAATAGAAATACTCTCATTAAAAAAATGAAAGAAAAGGGAAAATTATTTTTAAAAAAATATTTTGGAGTTGATGCCTAAAAGGCTGGCATGCCTATGTATCCATTTGAATAGAAATCAAACCCCACACAGTTTTTTCTTTTTACGAATGAGGGGTTTTGGAAAAGGTTAATTTGATTTGTAAATTTAGTTGAGATTTAAAATTAACAACGTTAGATCTTTTCAAGTTTAGACCTAAAAAAAGATATAAAAGAGAGAATTTTAGATCTGATTTAAAAATCTTAAAAGAAGGAATTATACTTTGGTTTTACGCTTTTTTCGTATGAACGGGGCAAACCTTGCACTATATCTAAGCTCGAACTTAGATTGAGATCTCATAAGATAAATAAAAATTGGAGATTTTTCATAAATAAAATCTTCTGTCAAATGACTAGGAATGGACCTTTATTTATAGGAAAAAATTTGAAGGTAAAACAGGAAAGAAGGAAGACAAGTGGCACTGGAGGCGCACTGGCAACACAGGCGACACTAATGTGGTGCCGACCTAGCCTATGGCACCATAATGGTGCCAGCCGATGAGGCGGCACCACATGCAGCACCCAGGTGGTGTCGCTTGACCTGATTTACACCAAATCACGATTTGACCCGATTTTGTCCTATTTTGGCCAAATTTTGGCCCGTTTTCTGATTTAATTTAAGCCATGTTTGATTTTATAGGTTTGTAATTGAGTGCCAATCGTCTGGAGGTGCAAATTTGAGAAAATATATTTTTTTAACTAGCGCTACCCCTTTAACCCCTGCCCGTTATTCGGCTATTGGGAACGCCATACTAGCTCTGTATAGCATACTAATCTTAACAGGTGTCAAACTATGGCCGGATTATAAAGATGCAAAATTAAGGATTCACAATGTCTCAGTAGGACAACATGTTAATAATATAGCAAATGAGTCCATGACACACCAGAAATGTGGTAGGCCACTTAGTTCCAAGGATAAAAATCCAAAAAAGAAAAAGGAACAAAATAAACAAAGTGATAATTCCTAAACTATTGATGCTCCTGAAGAGCCTATAACAAAAATAGTTGAACTAGATGAGCAAATAACCCCATAAGAGGTTCAGGTACTTGAAAATGATAAAAACAAAGAGATCTTAATTAACTATGTTAATTCAAGAAAGAGATGGGACCGAAATGAAACTATTATCGACAATGTATTTGCATATGTACTAGCATTTGATATTGTAAAAAAAAGTGAGGGCATTGAACCAAAGTCTGTTAATGAATGTCAACATAAGATGATTGGCCAAAATAGAAGTATGCAATCTAGGCAGAATTAAATTCATTAGAAAAATGCCAAGTCTTTGGGCCCATTACTCTAACACCTGAAAATGTTAAGTTAGTAGGCTATAAATGGATTTTTGTGCATAAACGTAATGAGAAAAATGAAATTGTGAAATACAAAGTACGACTTATAGCATAAGGTTTCTCATAAAGACCTGGCATTGATTATGAGGAAACTTATTCCCCAGTTATGGATATAATTACATTTAGATTTTTAATTAGCCTGACAAGTTTAGAAAGACTTCATATGCTACTTATGGATGTTATTACAGCTTATTTGTATGGATCACTTGATAATGTAGTATAATTGCCTTAGTGAATATCTTTTAAACAAAGGATACACTAATAATTCAATTTGTCCATGTGTTTTTATTAAGCAAACAAAGTTTGGTTTTGTTATAATTATAGTTTATGTTGATGATTTAAATATCATTTGGACTCCTGAATAGTTGTCAAAGAGAGTAACTTATTTGAAAAAATGAAATTTAAATGAAAGATTTGGGATAAATAAAATTTTATCTTGGCCTACAGATCGAGCATATATCTGGAGAGATTTTTATTCATCAATTAGCTTATATTGAAAAGATATTAAAATGTTTTAATATGGGTAAATCTCATCTAATGAGTTCTCCCATGATTGTTCGATCCCTTAATGAGAGAAAGGACTTTTTTCGTCCTTGAGAAGATGATAAAGAAATACTTGGTCCAAAAGTATCATATCTTAGTGCAATTAGTGCATTAATGTATCTTGGTAATTGTACAAGACCTGATATAGCATTCTCTGTGAGTTTACTAGCAAGATATAGTTTTTTACCAACTCGAAGACATTGGAATGGTGTGAAATAAGTATTCCATTATTTACGTAGTACATCAGATATGGGTTTATTTTATCCGCATGAATTAATTGGATATATAGATGCTGGATATTTATCTGATCCACATAAAGCTGGATCACAAATAGGTTACTTGTTTACATATGGTGGCACTGCTGTATCTTTAATCTAATCATGCTAAAATATTGGTAATTCACAAGGCTAGTAAAGAATGCCTATGGTTGAAATCTATGATCCAACATATTAAAGAAACATGTGATTTTCAATTTGATAAAGGAAGTCCAATAGTACTATATGAAGATAATGCTACTTGTATTGCACAACTCAAGGGAGGATACATTAAAAGAGATAGAACCAAGCATATTTTTTCAAAGTTCTTTTTCACACATGAGCTTTAAAAGCAAGGAGTTTTATGTATTCACCAAATTCAATTTATTGATAATTTGGCATATTTGGTTATAAAAGCACTCCCTACAGCTACATTTGAGAAGCTAATCAATAAAATAGGAATGCGTCGACTAAGAGATCTTTGATAGAAATCATGTTTTCATGAGAGAGAGATTTTTATGCAATGTATTTTTTCCCATAGCCTAGATTTTGTCCCACTGAGTTTTCTTGACAAGGTTTTTAATGAGGCAATGTCATGGTGCAAGTCTCTATAAAAATAATGTACTCTTTTTCTTTCACTAAGATTTTTTCCCACAAGATTTTTTCTTAGTAAGATTGTAACAAGACATATTCTTTGCAAACTACATCCAAGGGGGAGTGTTGTGATAATATTTATTGTAATATTTAAGTAGTATAATATATTTGGATGTCTATCACCATCTCTATAGATAGTTTTCTTACGTAAATAGGGCTCTATCTTTGATCCTATCTCTATAACTTTTTATGCCTATAAATAGGTGTTATAGTCAATGAAATCACACACAAAAATTTATTTTCTATTTTCTCTAATTATTCTTTATTTTATAACAATTACGATCTATTATGTTAATACTTATTATTGTATAAAATGCAAGAGGATATCATAAACCTCTGCAAGCATATGTCCCAGCTAGCTCTCGGATCCACTGAGCCTATATTTATAAATGAGAGATTTGTATCTCAGGGCTATTGGGGAATTCAAAAAGCAAAAGCTATACTAGATTGGTTCACAGCTACACAGATATTATGGAGATCTCAGTGCCAGTTCATCTTCTACTCCACCCCATCACTATCTCCTATAGCTGTGCAAATGTAGGAGGAGATAGACAAACGAGTTTAGGAAGTGGTCAGAGATATGTAGCTGCAAATGCAGCAACAGTTGCAGCAACGATTCTAGCAATAGATATAGCATCAACATCAACGAATGCAACAAATGGGGAACCTCTTACGAGTCTTAACATAGCTTTCTATTTCATGTCATTTGCAAACTGTTATTGATAGTAGTATGTGCCCTAGGAGCCATATAATAGTTATGTAATAGTAAATTTTAATTCCCAATGGCACGATAATATGTTCATAATGTGAAAAGAGTTTCATATTATTAAATATAGTCCTTAAGTATTTGTAAGAGGATCTATTCTCAAATGTTGAAAATATGAGAGACAAATCGTTCTTGTACAAATATTTTAAATATGTTCATGGTCATAGGATTAATGATTGGGCATCATTAATTCCGAAAGACCATCACCTCTATTTGTTTTATATAATCAGTATATGATACAAATGATTATAGAGGCAATGAGTCTCATGCTACTTGACATGTGATGTCGATACAAACATGTGGATGATGTTAGATGATAATAATATGGGGTTTTACTGCTTGTCAATTATTTATCATCTAGGTCATAATAGTGCATATAATCCTTTAACTTGAGGGATACTATATCTCATATATAGGAAGTTAGGATTTATTACTGCTTACATAGACGTATTATTCACGTACAGATATATGACATGATGGTTCTAATTTGTTATGCATGGAAGTAAGTGATCGCTAAGATAGAATTCATTACCTCGAGTAAACGAGATTAAGATCCTATGCTATTTAGTTATTCTTGATACTTAAGTTCTTGGCCAAGACAGTGAGATTCACTAGAAAGAGTTTCTAGTAGGAATCTAATCTTATCAAGAATTAGAACTGAGATAAGGACATAGAATCAAGGCACATTAGGGTTTGACATAAACCATTACCCTAGCCGATATTAGGATCTTTAATGAAGGGATTCTAGTGTATGATGATTTATGATTGATAGTCCATGTGATGTTTAAAGTTCTCAACTATAAATATTCATTTTTAATTAAGTAGTCATGATATAAAATGCTAGCTGTCCCTCACGACTTATGGGACTAAGTGTGAAGTAGGGATTTCACATTAGTAGAGAAAAATATTTTTTCATTCCCATTGCAAATTAGACATGAACCTAAAAAGTCACATACCCAATAGTGATCACCTTCCAAGTGTAAAAAGTTTACCATGATAATTAATTAAAGTGTTTAATTAATTAATTAGTGGTAAAATGATTAAACATATAATTAAATTTACGAGGACCCTAGCATGCCCTGATGTTTAATCTATGAAAGTTTCGATTCAATTAAATCTTTATTTGTATATGATGCAAATGAGAAAGATTAAATTGAAAATTGATTTGGACTAAATCAAAGACTTAATTTTAAACTTAGTGAAATCCGTTAACACATAAGATGTGGCCTAAGCCCATATATGATATGGTTAAGAAGCAATTTATGGGTTAGAGAAAATTCACTATTCATAAGCCAATATGATAGATTTAGGGATTAGAGAATTTCCTACTAAAGTTAAAATTGTAATTAAATTTTTTTGCTAATGAAAATGTCCATTTTACCCCTAAAAGATAAAATGATCATTTCACCATTTGAAGAAGCAAAGTCAACTTTGCCCCTCAAGCAAATGCTGAGCTAAAAGAATATGTAAGGATATTTAAGTCTTTGTGAAGTCTTAAGGGTTAAGTCTTCTAAAGATATAAAAGCTAAGAGCTTTTATGTTGCAAAAAGAGTTGAACACCATTTTCTCATATTTGGAGCATCTTAGAGAGAGAAGTTGAGAGAGAGAAAGAAAAGAAAATATTTTTTCAAATTTTCTTTTGATCTTCAATTTTCTTCTTTATTCTTTATGAAATAACAAATACTTGCAAATTGAAAATGTGTTTAGTCCAAAACGAACCAAAGAGAAACCTTAAATTCCTAAATGATTTTTGAGGGAAATCTTGAATCAAATTGGGTATCCAGGAGAGGATTCAAGAACACTAAAGAAATCAAGAGGAAACTTGGAAGTGAGCTAGGTATAGATAATCTAGAGGCTTCACACTTGGGAAGCTCTTTGATAAAGAAAGAAGAAACCTACAAGAGATAATATGATTACTCTTCCTTCTTTATATGCATATGTATTTTACACACAAATTAATTGATTGCTTGAAGAGTTTTGGAACAAAATTGGGTGAAATGAAATCTTAAATTGTTTGAAATTTCATCTCACCACCTTCCTTTCGCTACATTTGACTCCCTCCTTCCTTCAGTTATTGCTCTTCCTACTCCACCTCATCTGCAAACTGATATTGCTCATCTCCAACTCCTCCTACTCATACTTTCGGCAATGATGAATTTGACTACATCTTGGATCCAAATGTAAACACGGACGACATTGTAGATTTACGTTAAATTTATAGTTTTTTTTTATACGTGAACTGATTTACCGATCAACTATAAATAATTTTTAATTTTTTTTTATCAATTTACCAGCCGTTTTCCGACCAAATTTAATTATTTTTTAATATTCTAAACCAAATACAAACTAACAATATTTATTTAATATTATATTTGATAAAAATACCAATTTATCGACTAACATTATACGTTTACTGACCATCTTGCAATTGGTAAATTTGCTAATCTACAAGAAATTCAGTTAGTTATGTTTTACCGACTAGAGTTATCCTAAGCTTCTGTTTCAGTCAATAATCAATCGAAAATTTAGGTTACTAACCGTTTATTCACATTTACCGACAATAATTTATTGTAGTGAACCATCTTCGGAAGCTATAAAAATCAACGACGCAGTGGTGCTACTAAGTTCCAGCTTCAATGCTAAGAAATTTGAATATTTTACCAGATTTTCAATTACATCCAAACCTTCAGAAATATCAATTGTACTCAAATTCGAAATTTTGATTTTAAACATGCATAGCATGTCAAAATTATATAAATATATATTATCACTAATTAAATAAGAATTAGTTAATATATTTACTTAACATTACACAATTATCTACAGGTAATAAAGGTGAAAAAATACTAGTCCAAAATATTTAATGGAAAATAGTTGTCCATAACAACAAAAGTTAGTCAAATATCTATTCAATTTGGCTTTAATACAAGAATGAAGGGCATAATTTGGGAAGTAAAATAATCCAATCCCTCTAAAAATCAGTTCACTCATCCCAATTTTCAGAGCTAATCCAAGGGCAGCATACAAGTCAAGTTGTCCAAGCATTTGATAGTGCAATCATCGAGGATAATACCAGGCACTCGATAATTTTCAATGAAGTAGCAACTAAAGAGACTTAACATGCAGCAATACGACATTCCAAAAATAAACAAGCTACAAAATATGTAAATGCAGTCTTTTGCAATTGTGGTACAACCTGCTTGTATAGGATCCCACTCAGCATTACAAATAAGCACCTGCAAAGAAAAATAGAAGTGGGCATTCTCATTTTAAGGATTTAAATCATATCTATAAGCAGTTCAAGGCAATCAGCCATACAAAAGTAATTTTTCAAAGAAAAAAAAACTGGCGCACATTCAAATCAATAATTTTGTGATCCTTAGAGCAGTAACAAAATTACCCAACAACTAGAGAAAACAAGGACCATTTACCATGAAATTAATTATAATAAAACACCCGCTTTCTATTCCATATTGAAGGCTATAAATCTCACAAACATATAAGGAAACTACATCATCCAAATATATTTCATTTATGGCTGAATACATAAACTGAACCTTGTACTTTACACAAAAAGCCTAATGGAATCCCCCACTTCTATTTGGACTTACTGAACACCTCACATTTTGTCAACCAATAAACCCATACTGCTTATGTCAACAAGAGCAAGTGTCCAAACACACAATTAAGCAAGTAAATCCAGTCTAGTCCAGGTCACTAAGGGTGCAAGATTCTGCAGATTAATATTAAGACAGCTTGCTTCAAACGTATTGCTTGGGACTCCTTTGTTATTTGTTAGCCCAGTCAATTCCATCATGCTCATGATAACAACCCATTGTTGTTCCGTAGATTGACTTCAGAGAAGAGATAAGATAAGGAAAGCAAAACTTAATAGAGCTTAAAAGAAGGTTAGGGGTTATTGCCCTTTGATTTCACACACTGCACTTTTAATTGCATTCTAGTAATTGTAATTCATGGGATTCTTGATATTGTGGTAGCACCAGGGCTTGTTGGTTGTTCATTGTGTTTGTTTAGAAAGACAATTAAGTTAGTTGATGGAAGCTCAAAGCAAGCTTGTTCTGCACACCAGCCTTGCAACTAAAAGGACATACTTGAAAACATTTGCTGTAGAACCTCAATTTCTACTAACATTAAAACATGCACTAGCAATTTTCCCATCACATCTACAGATGCCATGATCTAATAATCCATCAGGCAACCACTAGAGATCATCATTCGTCCAAACAACCTTGACATCCTTCTTCAAGACATGATCGTTGTAAGCCCCCAAATCCTGATGGTGCCCAAAACATCAGCAGATGCAATCCAATCTCTGCTGGATAAGTATGAGCGATGACTGCGTAATAATGATGTTATTATTGTGTAACCCATAATATAAATCTTACCATTAATATGAATTATTAACCTAAAGAGATTGTATATATCAATATAGTAAAGTACTTGATGAGAATGATGGGCTATTACTTCCAGAAGAAAGTAATCACAGAGATATTATATAGCTTAAAAAAAAAAAAAAGGAAAAAAAAAATTAAGTCCAATATCCTCTTGTAGAAGCTTTTTCTAGTTCGCATTGAAGTCGGAAAAAAAACCCCTGAAACTTAAAAGAGTGGCAAAAATCCAAAATGCACTAGTACAACAAATAAAAAAGGCTTGATTACTTTAAAAAAAGTCCTAAAATGTTAGTGTTTTAACAATTTTAGCCTATTCTTTTATTTTTTATTTTTTAACAATTAAATATATAAACTTTTAAATATATATCAACTTGAGACTTTGATTACACTAGAGTAGAATCAATTACCAGAGTATGATGAAATCAAGAGTATCTTGTAATTTTCAAAATACGATGACAAATATGACTTTTGTTTGCAAAATCAAGGGGGGAAAATACATTTATTTCTTCATACCACTTAAATAACAAATTAAATATTCAACCAAGCAATCAAATTGAAAGTTAGAAAAATGACAATCTCATTTTTTTTGCTCTTGATTGTGCAAGTAAAAGCCATATTTGCCCATTGCATATAATTTAATAGCATTGTGGTCACCAATTTTGCAAGAATGTGATTTGGATGACTAAAATTCATACAATTTTAAAAGCTTGTATATTTAATTGTTAAAAATATAGAACAGTGGCCAAAATTGATAACCCCATAAAAGTTTTGGATTTTTTAGGTAATTAGGCCAATAAAAATTCATTCATAATTTAACATTGCATTATATTGTAACAAAATGTTAGTAATTTAACTATGATAATTTATATACTATTAATATATTAATTTAATTCTTTTCCGGATCAGATTATATATTTTTATCAAGTAGAAGCTTTTGCCATTATTATACAAATTATTAATTATTTTGCTTTCATGAACAACACTTTTTATTCATAGTTATTTTCAAATAATTACTACAAATCATAATTTCATCATTTTGATAATTAGCATTAGAAAATTGTTATAACACGTAAAAAAAATGATAATACTATTTAATAAATTCCATTCAGCTTACATTTCAATTTGAGATATATTAATTACCTATTCAGGGGACTATTATCTACACTATATATAAATATATATATGAGAGCAGGGGAGGATATTTAAATAGACAAAAAATACCCCTGATAACTAACAACATAGACAAGAAAGGAAATGTTACTAAGACTTTTTTTATCTTTTCTAATCTATAAAATGCTTTTTTTTTTCCTTTTAACTATAATCCTAATCCTATCCCACCTGCTATATTTTGAAGGGATTATACGTTTTATTATCATTATAGTACATATCTAATACTATTTCAAGGAGGCGGCTTAACTTATTTTATAAATCTAATATTTAGATATGAAGTTATTTTCAAAAAATATTCAGATATGAAGTTAACCTAAATACTATCTATATTCACAAATTCATGTTAATAGTAGAAAGGAAAGCATATTTGGAGCAAGTTTTCAGTGTATTTTTATTGGAGTCTGGTTGTATTTGTTTGTCCTGCATATTATATAAGACACTAATCTTCAATTTCAGGTACTATAAATATGATAAATATAAATCTTTATGACTTTTATGAGGGTTAGTACCAAATTATCAACTCCCTGATCCTTTATTTGAGAGAGTTTCATTTTACATAGTTTAAAGTCAAGCTCAAAAGAAGAAGAGGAAAGAAGAGGGGGGGGGGGGTGGGGGGGGGGTTTGACGTTGTGTGGGAGGGAGAGAGAGAGAGAGAGAGAGAGAGAGAGAGAGAGAGAGAGCTTCTAGTCAAGTTCAGGTTTTGGAAATTTTGTTTACCTTGTTGATTTTGATTTTAAATTGGAGTATAATTTTACTTTATTGCTTGCTTTATCTTTATCTTCTACAACAATTTTTATCATTAATGGTCCGATTGAAACAAATGAATCATAAATGTGGAATTCATTTAATTGAATTTCATATTTTTATGTTTGGAACAAATCTATAATTGAGTTGTTTTATTCTTATTTCATAAAATACCTTCAACATAATAAATAAAGTTAAAAAAATAACTAAAATTAAATATATTTTATATTTATAATTAATATATAATTTGTAAAATATAATAAAAAATTAGTTGGCAAAAAAAAAAAAAGAAAAATGTTAGAGAGAGAGAGAGTAGTAAGAGAAGAGGAGAGAAAAAGAGAGATGAGAGAAGAGGAGAGAGAGAGAGAGAGGAGAGAAGTTAGCATGAATGGGCTTTGATTCTTTCCTATTCTTGTATAGGCTCCTATTTTATATATTTCCTAGATAGTTTCCCCTAATTAGGAATATATACAACTATATAATTCTGTATATTTCCCATATAGGTTCCTTGTATCTTGTATACATATCATTGAAATATATGAGAATAAGTATTCCGCATATTTACAACTTGGCATTAGAGCTTGAGATATAATATATATTTTTTTTCTCTTTCTCTTTCTCTGAAAATTCCAGCCACCTGTTCTTCCTTACAAACACCAGCCATAACTTGATTTGTTCTTCCTTAAAAAACCCTAGCCGCAACTATCCCTCATTCCTAAAAACTTAACCATAGTACAACATATCTACCAAAATTGATGGCGAATTGTCTGATAGCAAGAAAAAATCCACTGTAACCATTCAAGATGCTCCTTCATCCATCCATATTAAATTGGATGGCTCTAACTATCGGGTTTAGTCTGAGATTTTGGAGATGCATATTGCTGGAAGAAAAAGAATGGGCTATATCAATGGGAAAAGGGTTGCACTTGCAGAAGATAATTCAAGTTATGATGAATGGCAAGCCGAAGATGCACTTGTCAAGTCTTGGCTTATTAATTCAATGAGTGATGATTTGATGTCACATTTTGTGCGATGTGGCACTACAAAAGAAGTATGGGATGCTGTAAAAAGAAGTTATCTTGATGTATCTGATTCTTCTTAAATATATGAATTGATGAAGAAGTCTTTCCAATTACATCTAGGTGGCCAGCCTCTAGCAGAATATTACAATGAGTTGAACTCAATTTTTATGGAGCTTGATTATCGAAGGCCAAATGATATGACCTGTACTGTTGATATTGATAAATACAGGAATCGTATCATAGAAGACAAGGTTTATATCTTCCTTGCTGGTCTCGATTATAATTTAGATCCAGTTAGTAGCCGTGTTCTAGCAACTTCTCCATTACCGAAATTAGAAGAAGCATATTCCTTGGTTCGTCGAGAAGTACAGCGACAAGTTACTATGGGAGCAGAAATCCACTCGGAAGATTCAGCTCTACCTATCCAACAGCGTAGTCAAAATTCTTCTCTTGAAGATTCTACAGCTTCTCAATCTCAATTTTCCACCTACTGCCATAAGAATACACACACAGTTGATATTTGATGGAAGAAGCATGGCTATCCGGAATGGTATAAACTCAAGCAAGTTGAGAAAAAAAGCAAGAAATCTACTCAGAATGTGACTGTCGTAGATACCACTCCAACTCTATCTTCTGCTTCTCATGTATCTCGAGTACCTTCTCAAGAAGGGAATTTTGATTTAACTGTTAGTTCTACCTGTCTTGATACTTGGGTTATTGTTTCAAGGTATACTGATCATATGACTAGTAACTCCACTCTCACTAATTCTCTAACATCTTCACCAGTTAAGTCTGTACAGGTTGCTTATGGGAATTCTATGCCAATCACAGGGGCTGGAAATGTCTCTTTCTCCAACATTTTCTATGTCCACTGTTTTACTTGCACCTACACCTTCAAATAACCTCCTCTCAATTAGCAAGATAACAAAGAATCTTAATTGTTCTGTTATTTTTTATTCAACTCATTGTGTTTTCTAGGACAATCTCACGAAGACGACGATTGACATTGGTAGAAAAAGGGATGGTCTATATTATTCAGAGGATTACCGAAATATAGTGACACCTACTCATAGCTTCCAACCAAAGAGAGAAACATCTGATAGAGAGAAAATTATTCTTTTGGCATTGTTGGTTAGGACATCCATATTTTTCGTACTTAGAACATATGTTTCCTAAATTATTTTCCAACATTTCTGTTTCCAATTTAAGATGTGAACAATGCATTTATGCTAAAAACCATCATGTTCCTTTCAAAGTTAGTTCTAATAAAAGTGTTATTCCGTTTTCATGTTTTTATACTGATGAGTGGGGCTCTTTCTCTATCCCTTCTACTTCAGGACATAAATATTTTGTCTCTTTTATTGATAATTGTATTAGGGTCAGTTGGATCTATTTGATGAAATCTAAGAGTGATGTTGTCCATATTATGCCTCAATTTTACAATACGATTCTCACTCAATTTAACACTAAAATCAAAGTTTTTTCATTCCGACAATGGTCATGAGTTTGTAAATCAATGTCTTGCCAATTTTATGATACAACATGGCATTCTTCACCAAACAACCTGTGTTTACACTCCCCAACAAAACGGCATAGAAGAACGTAAGAATCGCCACTTCCTCAAAGTAGCTCGAGCTTTATGTTTTTCTATGCGTGTTCTAAAATGTTTTTGAGCTAAAGCTATCATGACTGCTATTTTTCTTATTAATTGAATGCCTGCTAGGATTGATGGTTTTCAAACCCCTTTTAAGGATGTTATCTAGATTTCATCCCATCCCCTTTGCCCTAAATATTCGTCTTAAGGTTTTTTGTTGTGTGCGCAATGTTCATGTTCATTCTCTTCATAGAGATAAACTTGATCCTTGTGCTATCAAATGTATTTTTGTTGGCTATCCTAATTCACAAAAAAGATACAAATGTTATCATCCTCCTACAGGAACCTACTACGTGACAATGGATGTTCAATTTTGTGAAAATGAGTCCTATTTTTCTGGCAATATCTCTACGGTTCCTCTTCAGGGGGAGATTGGTAGTAAAGACGACGAACAACTATGGATGGGAGAGAAAAAAATATAGGTTTCAGGCATAGAGAATATTAAGAAAAACTTAGATGATGAACCTAATGATGAGGTACCTGAGAGATCAGCAAATGATGAATCTAATGGTGAGAGACTTGACAGACCAGCTCCTTTTTTTGAGGAAAAACATTCCAGGAGAAAGGAAAATATCACTATTATGCTTTCTAAGTCTAGTACCTCACTTGATGATACTACTATGCCATCGGATGAATCTTCCAAGACTAACACTAAGGTATTTACCTATTCTCCTAAAACTCTTGAAATTCTAATCCCAACTATATTTTTGTTCAAAATAGGAGATATCCTCTTCCCGAAAGAAGAGCACCTAATAGATTTGGTTTTTCAAAGACCTCCAATATTGTTTATCCAATCTCCAACTTCATATCATATCATTGTCCATCTAAAGCTAACTTATCATTTGCTCTTCAATTGTCTTCCATTTCTATTTCTAGTCATTTTCAGGAAGCCCTTGAAGATCCTAAGTGGAAGGATGCAATGGTAGATGAAATGACAGCTCTTCAAAAGAATTCTACTTGGGAAATGGTCGAGTTACCAACGGGAAAGAAGACCATGGGGTGCAAATGGGTATTCACTGTCAAATACAAGTCAGATGGGATGGTTGAAAGATACAAGGCTAGGCTAATCGCAAAAGGTTATACTCAAACTTATGGTATTGACTATTAGGAGACTTTTGCACCAATGGCCAAAATGAATATTGTCTGTGTCATACTATCACTTGCAGTTAATTTAGATTGGCCTCTACGACAGTTTGATGTGGAGAATACCTTTCTTAATGGTGATATGACAGAGGAAGTGTTCATGGTTCCAACCCCCAGGATTTACGCTGGAAGAAGGAAAGGTGTGCAAACTAAAAAAGGCATTTTATGGATTAAAACAATCACCAAGGGCATGCAACAAAGAAATATGGATTTAAGCAGGCTTTGGCATATCATACCTTGTTCTATAAACATGATCATAATGATATTACCTTCTAGTCTATGTTGACGACATGATTGTAACAGGTAATACCATAGATGAAATTAAGAAACTTCGAAGCTATCTAGCCAAAGAATTTGAGATAAAGGATTTGGGGCTTCTCAAGTACGTCCTAGGCATCAAAGCTTCTCGGTATCCAAGGATAGTGGGAAAGTTGATCTATTTAACTCACACCAGGCCAGATTTAGCATATGCAATCAATGTTGTGAGTCAGTTTATGCACAATCCAAGCAATCATCACATGAATCCTATCAACTGTATTTTGGCTTATTTAAAATCGACTCCAGGTAAAGGTGTTTTGTTCTCCAAACATCGACACCTTGATGTCATGGGATATACAGAGATTGATTTTGCTGGTAGTAGAATGGATAGAAAATCTACTTCCAGATATTTGTCGTTTGTTGGAGACAACTTGGTGACTTGGAGAAGTAAAAAGCAGAATGTGGTTTCATTATCAAGTGCAGAAGCTGAATATCGTGCTATGCATCATGCAATTACAGAACTTTCTTGGCTGAAAATTCTTTTAATGGAGCTTGGGTTAGGTCCAACAAAACCCATGGTGTTGTTTTGTGATAATATGGCAGCCATTAAGATTGCTAATAATCCAGTACAATATGATCGAACTAAGCATGTTGAACTTGACAGGAACTATACTAAAGATAATCTTGATTCTAGCACAATAGAAATCCCTTATACTAAGAGTTCAAACCAATTGGCTGACATTATGACTCATGCTGTCACTAGTAGACTATTCCATATATCACTGTCCAAGTTGAGCATATATGATATCTACATCCCAACTTGAGGGGGAGGGTTAGCAGGAATGGGCTTTGATTCTTTCCTATTCTTGTATAGGTTCCTATTTTATATATTTCCTATATAGTTTCCCTTAATTTAGGAATATATATACGGCTGTATAATTCTGTATATTTCCTATATAGGTTCCTTGTATCTTGTATATATATCATTGAAATATATGAGAATAAGTATTCCGCATATTTACAACTAGAGAAGAAGATAGAGAGAAAAGAGAGAGAGAGAACAGGATAAAGTGTTCTATTAATTTTGTAGAATTCATTTGGAAATTTTACATATTTTAATGGAATTTGGTTTAGTTATGTTCTACTTCATGAAATTGAATTTGTAAAATTGGAATGAACATTTTTTAATGTTCCAAACACAAAACTTTTTGAAAATATGGGATTCAAAATGAATTCCATAAAATTTTGTGGAATTCATTTATTCCAAACGAGTTGTAATTGTTTTGCTAAGGATTCACGTGGCTATACTTTTTCTTTTACCTACAATTTTGTCTTCTAATTATAGAACTCCTACATTTCAATTAATTTTAGACTAACAATTTCTATTTTTTAATTGGAACTCCATGCATTTGCATGTCTTTAAGAGATTGTAATAGTTTTATCTGAAAAGTCAACAAACAAATAGTTTGAAATATAAATCAAATTTTGTTTTAGGTAGTTTTATAGTAGTACTAGTGGTAGTAGTAGTTATTTGGGTCACTGGCAATAAGGGTGTAAATAAGTTAAGCTACTCGAGTTCAACTCGTAAAGTACTCGAATTCAACTTGATTAGAATCAGTCAAACTCTAACTAATGAATCAAGTGAGTTCAAATATTATAATACTCAAGTTGCCCAGCCTAATCGAGTATTGAGATTTTATATAATTTTAAATATATTTTATATTATATATAATAATTTATTAATTCGAACTTAATCTCGAGTTAATTCGAACTTTATTTTGACATTAATAAATAATCAAATTTATTATTTAATGACAATCCAGCCTAATCATGTCAAACTTGAGTATTTTGAGTATTTAATCGAGCCGAGCTTGAGCTTTAAAATGAAGATTTAATGGAGTTCGAGTCAAGTTTCGAGCCTCAAGTTTTCTAATTGAGTTAAGCTCAAGCTCAACCTCAGCAATGTTTCGACTCGACTAGACTTGGCTTGATTATACCCCCTATTAGCAAAAAGCGATAAATTGTTTAATTCCACAAACTATTTAAGATAGATTCTTGAATAGAATATTAAGTTGTTATAGATTCTTGAATAGAACATTAAGTTGTTGACATTAATGAAAACATTTTGTGTACTCTCTTCAATTAATATTGGTGAAATAATAAATAATTTTTAATAATTCAAAATAATTATTGAAAATTAAATAATTTGAATGATTAATAAAAATAAAATATTCATGAATTAAAATAGAAGACCAAAGTCTCAATTGATTCCTACATCTACTTGTGCCTGAATCCTATAAATTTAATCTTATTATTAATACATGTTGCCAGGGAAAAAAATTGCCTAGCAAATTGTTATAAAAGTTCATATAAATGGTTTTTGGTTCTTGAGTTTTTTTTCTTCTTACTTTGTGAGATGGAATTGTCATTGGAGTATTTGGTTCATTTAATGATTTTGGATGTCATAGGGCTTATATTTTTTCCATGGAATGACTTTGTAGAAGTCCTTTTTTTTTTCTTTGATTTGTTTAATTTGATTTTTTTTACCCAGTATTAAATTTATTGATTTAGTAAAATGTATTATATCATATCTAATTTTTTTCTTTTTTGGTATTTTCTCCATTATTATCCACATTCGCTGTAGACTCAAATTTACAAGGAGAAGTAATTTGTTCCAAAATTCTAACTCACTCAAACACAAAAGCGAGTGATTTAAAATTCACTCAAACACATTGAAAATAGTTGTAGTTCAAACAAATTGGCGTGAGTTATATTTGGTGTCAATTCAAAGTTTATTTAGTATATTTAGATTCATAAAGTTTTAACTTTCATTTGAGTTAACGCTATACATTACTGTCAAAAACCTACATGTATTAATAGATCCTTAGTATGTCCAAGGCCATAAGTTTAGTAGGTTTCATTGTTCCATGCCAAGTAAGCAACTAGACTCTACATATACATATATACATATATATGTTAGAAACTCAAAAATTTTAACTAAAAAAATAAAATAATATAATTGTTATTAGTAAATCTAAAAAAAAAAATCTCATTTAATATCTAATATAATATGTACTAATATAAATGTAATGAGATATATTCAGTAGAACATATTGATGAGAGGAATATGTTTAATATGAGAAAAAAAAATACACTTTTATAGCTAATCAAAAGATGATTATTAGTAACGTTTTGATTTTATTGTAAATTTAGCATACATATTTGACAAAATACTCAATAAAGTATTAAAGAATTTTTTATTATTTTAATAATTAAAAAGTTGTTAAGTTTTAACAACTAGTTATAGCAAAAATTTAAAATTTATATGCTTTGTGATATTCAATTAATATATAACTATAACAAAGTTGTTAGGCCTCACCCCAATCCATATCCATAATATGCCCTTCTAAGGACCTATTTTCTAAGAGGAGGTTGCTTCATCAATTGACAATGTAACAATGTGGGATAAGCAACCACAAGTGAATCTGTGAATATTTTATCCCTCGTTCACTAATTTTGAAGCAGGGAGACAAGGCCCCCTCCTTATAAAAGGAGGTTGGTCCTTGGGCCTCAACCCTCTTAAGAATAATAAGTGCATGAAATAGTTGTTCCCCATTTCATGCAAACTACTTGTGTAAGGTATCTTTGAAAAACTAACCAAACCAAATTGAAATTTGTATTCTTAGGTACTTGGTTTCTATGAATCACCTGTTGCAGCCGACTCAAGCACACCCCAACGCTATGTATTTCTAATTTAATGCACATATTTCACACAATTCTATCAACCAAAGATTTTAAAATATTATTCTCAAACATAATTGTTAAGGAGAATGAATGAATAAATTAATCAGCACACATCAGATAACAATTTAAAAGTATAAAATCCAAACCAGTAACCATAAATAGGCTAAACTCCCATTCCCAAGTGAGCCCAACTGCATTAGTACATTGATACAGCAGTAAAAATGCAAGTAATAATGTCGCCATAAACAAAAGAACTAAAAAAATATTTTGGGGGAACTAAATGTACTTGACAAACCTTTTTATCCTCAGTGTGCCTTTCTTCTCTGAGGCTGTCTATCAGTGGCTAATCTGTAAATCCAGTAAACCTAAAATTGTATACAAAATATCAAAGATCTACTTTCAAACTTGGGGTAAGTCCAATTGAAATCAAAATCAAAACAATAGTACTAGTTTCGTGAGAGTACCAAAGCAAAGACGTGAGCTGCTATCAGAAGAACCACCAAGAAAGGTACCAAATCGAGAAACCATGGGCGTGGTATTAAGTCCTTCGCCATTTCATGCAAGAGAGGGTGATAATCTAGCGTTTGGAGAGGCTCAGAGAATTCGCCGATCGGGTCGTCGAGGGAAAATGGCGGCAACGACGGCTGGAAGACTTGAAACTACCAACGTCTGCGATTTTTTTAATGAAATCTTGGTTAGAAGGTGAACGGCGATTCTCCGATAATGGGTAGGTCGGGTCTTTTTCTATCTTGTTTTCTTTATTGGCTGCCGTGAAAAGAAGATTGCTCTTTTCCTCTGCCGTTCTCCGGCTATGTACTGAGGAAGGTGTATCTGTCGAGACTCGAGGCCCCTAAACCGGTACTTTATTAATATACATACAATAATAATTACGAATTGAAATTCATATATATATATATATATATATACACAATAATTACAAATTGTAATTACGATTTGAAATTCACTAGGTGTATATATATACAATAATTGCGAATTATAATTACGAATTAAAATTCACTGTATATATATATATATATATGTGGCAGAATTTAAATTTTACGATTTGGAATTACGAATTGAAATTCACAAGGTGTATATATATACAATAATTACGATTTAACATTCTCTCTCTCTCTCTCTATATATATATATATATATATATATCCTCTTAGAAAAAACCCCTCACGATGCTAAACATCTACTCTTTCTGTTTCAAAAAAAAAATCTTTTAAGAATATCTCAAGATACATGCAAATTATAAAAATAAATATAAATATTTATTTATTTTATCCTCATTAATTGTAAAGTATAATATTTATATATTTTCAAAATTAATAAAAAAAAGTAATAATAAATAAGTATAAATAAAAATATACGTGAAAAAATATAACAAAATTTATGAATTAGTAAATAATTAATAATATTTTTTTAAACTGTATGAGAAAATAAAGTAAATAATTTTTTTAAAACAGAGAGATTATTTAATTTGAATTTTTTTATAATTATATTATTTTGGATAAGTAGTTCAATATAAAAATGCATTTAAGTGGGCAAAGTTTTAATATATTAAACCTTACATGTGAGATTTAATGCGTCGAGCCTCGTATGAAAAAGTTTATTATTAAACTTATTTATATAAATACATTAAAAGCGGATGCATTGATGAACAATGCCGCTTGCAATTGATTTTGACCTATATTTTGACCTGAAAATGTCTATTTTGCTCATTTCTTACTGTCATGAAATGTCCAGCATCTCCTTGGTCTTGCTGTAGATCTGAGGGAAAACAGCGTCATTTCCTCCAACAGAAAAGTAACCAAATCCTTTTTTCCTTTCATGCCCTTCCTCTCTCATGTACGTTTGTGAGAATGATGCCGTTTTCAAATGCCTATTATTGTCATTTTAATCTCTTTCTTACATCGCTGCATTTCTTCCTCTCCATCTCAAACGCAAAAAACCCTAGCTGTTTTTCTCTTTCCCTGCCGATTCTCAGCGTATGACTATTCATCTTCCTTTGGCCGTTTACCTTTCTTTCTGCCATTTTTCATGTTTGTTTCTATAGACCCAGTCTTTAGTTTTGTTCCTTATGTGGTTTGATGGAATTTGTCTTTGATTTTCATTTTTTTTTCTTTTGCTCATGTCGATCTGAGACAAAAGAAACCTAGCATCGTTTCTTTATTGTGTCTAATGATTTTCATCTCGAGGCCTTGCATGTCTCAATGAATTTTTTTTTTGGGAATTTTTCTTTGTTTGATCTGTTAGATTTTGGTTGGTTCATTGGAATTTTTTTAATTTTTGTTTTTTAATGGATATATTTTGATAGGTGGACAAGAACCCCTTCTCTATTCAATGAAGGCAAAAGGAAATTCCAGCAAATTCAAGAGGCGTATTCATGCAACGATTTTGAGGGTTGATGTGGGTCTTTGTTCTTCATTGATTTTGGGTTTTTAATTGGTTTTTCTATTTGATTTTCTGTTGTTAAAGTGTTATAAAATCATAAGAAGAGGTTGTTATATGATAGAGGATTATGCGATCATGAAGAGGAAGAAGATGAGGTGGGTTTTTTCCTTTTTCCCCTTGCTATTATTCCTATGCTTTCTTGAATAGGTTTTATATATGTTGTGTTGCTAATTATTAGTTATTGATGTTTATAATATCTCACACTAATTATAGAAATTTCAAGTTCAAGTCATATATATCACATTAATCAAAAAGAAAATATATATTTTGCTTATGTTTTTCCTTTTCTGGTATTGATTAGTTAATTTGTTTAAATGGAAATGTGTAATTAATTTGTTTGTTTAAACTTCGGAGATATTTTTTTTTAGAAATTAAAATTATTTATTTAATTAGTTTCAATAGTTAAAAGTAAAAAAATTAATCAAATACAGTTTTTCAACATTTAGATTGTAGATTACATGTAATTAATTTTCTTTTAAGAGAAAAGATTATGAAACTGTTTAACATTAATAAAAACTTCATATTTCTATTTATTCTTAAATATGAAAAGTGATACCACAGTGCACAGTAATAGATTTGGTATCAAAAAGAAATTATAAATATAATAAATATTACAGTTTTCCCAATGGCCAATAGTATGACTTACAAAACAAGTATTGTTTATAACCTTGCTTTGTATATTGTTTCCTTTATGATGACTTAATTTATTGTGTATAGGAAGCCAACTTTGTGCCGCTTATGTATATTAGCATTGATAAAACAGAGACTCGAGATAGATTTATATCCAATCGAGAAATGAATTAATACTAATTTTGATCACGAGTGCATCAAAATATATTTAAATTAGCTGAAGTGAACTCCTTTAAAGTGTATTGCATTTCTTTTTTCTTTATTCTTGCCATTTACATTGCACTTCGTTGTAGTTATCGACTCCCATTTACTTTGGTTATGGCTACATTTAGTTATATCTCTCTATTTTGAACATATTTAACCACAAGTAGACCATTAATCTTGAAATCAATTCATCTGATATTAAGCACAATTAAAGGTCACTTTTTTTCCCCTCTCCCATGCAAAATTAATTTTTTGTAATGGACTAGCCTATAATAATTTCTCTGTGCAGTTGTAACAGTTGTCATTGAGATATTTGAGAAAGGGTGCCTTATGTTTTTGGTGTTAATTGTATGCAGGGATTAACTTCTTGGAGTTTAGGCCTCCTAAAATAGTAGCAGCAGTGGCCATAGCTGTTGTAAGGGAAATCAAAACAGCGGTTGTTGAGCAAGCAATTTTTGGTCTCACTCAACATATACAAAAGGTAAATTGATGCCTTAGTGGTCCAAAACCAATGAAGGGGAAGATAAATGATGATTTTGCTTTAGAGTTTCGTTAATCTTTATATGGCCAATCAAGACAAAATGTCAATACATTCATAACCAATTATGTTAATTGACTCTATTTGTATACCTTTAGATAATTACAACAAGATAGAATGGTCGTATTCAACTAATTCATGATTTGTCAAAGATTAGTGGTGGTTCTATTAAAGAGACAAGTGCTTCAATTCTATCTGGTCCACAAAGTCTAATTTTTGGTTTTTGGATATGTAATAGCTGTTGGATCGTGTGCAAATTCTCCACAAAATACTTTTGATAGAAAGTTAAATAGACCATGAGAGGAAGTATAGCTTATAGTAATGGTTAAAATTGGTTTACATAGAGTGCTGATATTGTTGAGGTTAGGTTGGGCTACATCAAGAACTTATAGCCTCTTCAAAACCTTGAAACCATTCTTAGAAACAAACTTTTGCAAGTGATTACGAATAATATACAATTAAAACTCAAAATGAATTGAGCCCGGAGCATCGCCCGGGCAATCTTTCTAGTTATTTATAATTAACAGTTACTGGTCGATAAAGGATGAGACTTCTATTATTAGAATGCTACTTTATTTAAAATGAAGAGTTTTCAAAGCTATGATATGCTGATTTAGTCTACAAAATTGTTAATAGTAACTAATTAGGCCTCATTTTAGAAATCTTATCCGCCCAGTTTAAATATATAATTTACCCATTGCTTTAATATTTGACTTAAGTACAATGAATATTTTTCTTAAGTCAATTTTAGAATAATATAAATTATAAAATAGTAGAAAACCTATTTTTATAATACCATTGTATATTTTTTTAATTAATTCATGTATAAATTTAAATTAAATTTTATCTGTACATTGTATTTAATTGTATTATTACATGTTCAAAAAATAAAAAATACCTATATTGTACTAAATACAATTGAAAAAATAAGCATAATTAATGATAAATATAAATATTCATATACTATAACATATCTTAATTTGTTTATTCATTACATACAATTAATAATTTTATAAAAGCAAAATTCCAATAATATTAATGTGTTTAATTATGATTCCTTGAAATCAATGTAATGCCCAAGCCAATCAGTCCCACATAACAAACATAGCTAACTACCAATCTACTTCATCTGCCATTAAGGCCATCAATTTAGCTGAGGATCACCGTGACACACTTTTTACTTTTCAGAGTAACCTAAGAGTTAAAAAGCTATGATGATTATAACATATATGGTAGAAATGCAATAAAGAATTCCAAAGCTATACACACTTTTCTTTCACATTGTATAAACAAAGACAACCCATGTTGAAAGGGAAGTCCCATGAATAATTACAGCTAAAAGTCAAAACCATTAAACAAACAGCAATACAGAGCTCAAGCAAATAAATGGGCAAAAAAAAGACCACACAAATCAATAGAAAAAAAAATGAGAAAAACACATACCTAATAATGAACATCTGTAAATCAAAGAGAAATCCCAAAAATAAAGAAAACCCATTAATAAAAACGGAAAATAAATTATACTTACCAACCTTATCACAAAGGAGTCAAAACCATTGCAGCTGAAAAGGGAATCATATTCCCACCATAAAAATGGCATTTTTCAAGGCAAAGAGAAAAGATGCTGAGAATGAACTTACAAAAACAAAGGCGGAGGGGTACAGAAATTACTCTCCTTCCTTGGAAATCTAATGAGGAAAGAGAAGAATCAATAAAAAATGAGAATAAAAAGAAAGATATCAAATTAACATAACTAAGAAAATGCCTTCACGATCAAAAGTAGGCTCTATGCCCCAATCCAATAGCTTTATACCTAACCCAAGCAAAAACATAAATCAACACCCTCCATTTTAATATGATTTTGGATTGTATCATATATTTTTGCTAAAATTCAAACAATAGAATTAGCAAGCTCTAACATTTCCTCAATAAAATTCCAAATATAACAGCATTCTATAACATTCAATTAAATCGATACTTAATTATACTAAAAATAATATTAAAATAAAATTACTTTATAACAAAAACAGAAAAAGGAATTTATTAATATCCTAAATAAAATACAGAAAACAAATAAGTAATTAATTCAATTCAATTCAAATAAAAAATAAAGCAAAAAAAGGTTGGTGAAAAAAAAATGTTTACAATTATTCTAAGAATAAAAGATTTAAAGTAAAGATTAAATTATGATAATATATCAAGAATCAAATTATAGTTATTTGCTTGTTATATATAACTTAGCTCTTACTCTTTTTTTATTTTACCAAATTTGTAGATCATCCAATGACTGAGCAGAACAATGATAGAAAGCCATATTTCCTTCTATTTAAAACACAAAAGCACTTACAAAATGAAAAATTGAAATATATGCTTAGAAAACTGAAATTGAATTCAATTAAGTATAAATATACAAAGAAGCAATTATAAATGAGAAAAATAATAAATTAAAAAAAGTAAGTTCAAAAATCTAACATTCAGAAATCAAATCAAATATGATGTTTTGTTCTGGATAGAATGATCAAACAAAAAGCTATATATGACTATAATCAAGTGAGATGTCAATAAATGCCCAAAAAAAAAAAAAAAAAACTGTTTGGCTATAACCATCATTCCATCCAAGTTCCAAGCTTGGATTTTAACATATCAATAGTGAAGTGAAGCACCATATATAAATCTAGTCAAAATCATTGAGACTTGAGACAAACCAAAAAAGAATAGTTTTCAGATGTTCTTTATAATATTCAAATGCAAAAACAATAATAATCATGGACAAAATATGCACTTACCTTGTGGCAAATGAAACCCCAAAAAACCTTGTATAACAGTATAAAATGGCTTACCTTCATCAAATTAAAAAGAAAACCAAATTAAAACTAACAAAGAGAAAACCAAATTAAAAAGCACATTAAAGCAACTAAAAGCACTTGTAAAACAGTATAAGATTGCTTAACTTCATCTGCAGAAAATGCAGAAACTATCAATAAGTAAAGCAAGAGTAGCACATCCATAAAACCTCTGCTCACAAACTCCTCAAAATTCAAAAACCAAAAACCCATAAAGAAAATCTATAATAAACCGTAGAAAACAAAAACAACAACTTGAATTAAAAGGGAAATAGACTGTCTAGAGAGTGAGAGAATGAAAGATAGCTCCTTTAACAAAGAAAGAGAAATGTAGCTCCTTTACTCCATTAAAAATATATGAAACTGAGTAGAGATTCTAAAAAAAAAAATTAAAAACAGAGAGATAAAGCATATGTTTTTATTACAGTCGCTGGTAGGAGTAGGAGCAGAAAGAAAGGACTAAGAGGAAAAGCAATAGACATAAGTCAGAGAAGAATCTAAATCTAACCATGAAAAGGAGAATATAAACAAATCAATTAATTTAAAAAAAAAGACAAAACTAGTTCATATTAACTTGTTCTAGGCTTCCACCCAAGAAAAATACTTTGGAGCCATCTTGTTACCACAACAGCAAATCTTCTCCTCCTTAAACATTAGTTTCTACCTTGAATATACCAACACTTGTCATGAAAAAAAAAGCAAAAAGAACCAATTAAGTTTCAATAGAATGCACATATAAGATAAAAAAAGAAAAAAAAACAACGAAATATGCTAAAAGCCAGAGGATAAGGCAAAGAAGAACAATAGCGCGCTTGTAGAGCGAGAGACGCCAGTGGTGAGCAACAAAATGGAGAATTTTGGATTTGTATGAGGGTAAAAAACAACTTTAATTGGCAACAACAACAAAAATAAGAAAAAATGAAAGCAAAAACCTAGAACACACCATTTTTAAAAAGACATGAGATAGAAAATTGAGGAAATGCACATGCAACGCAACCCACAGGAAGAGGCACTAGAAATATGTAGCAAACTAAGAAATCCCAAATGGATCAAAGGGTCGCTGATGCAGCAGATAACAAACAACATAGTTAATGCGGGCCACAGCAAGCGACAATGAAGATGAGCAAAAAATACGGGCCTCTAGCGATCCATTGAGCTTGAAAGAGAAAAGGACATGGTGAAAGAGCCTGTAATGCCCACGATTTGCTGGATCGGAGAAAAAAGCAAGGAATAAAGGAGACTAGGCTAGGGTTTCAGTAGATGAGAAATTAGCAAGGAACGACAGAAGAGAGTGATGTAAGGTCTCAGCGGCGTAAAAAGAAAGTGCAAAAGGAACGAAGAGAGTGGGGTAGGGTTTGAGTGAAAAATTCCAAATGACCAAAAATAAAAAATAAAAATGGCCCCATTCAAAGGAGAAATTGAAAATCACTAAGGACACATGGGTAATTACACAGAAATGTAATGTAATTACCATTATATCCAATGAAAACGATGCTGTTTTTGCAGCTGAGTTACTTGTCCGCAAGGACCTAGAAGTAATCTGCAAAAGCGTGCGGACGATTTTACCCCTAAACTTTTTGCACAGATGGTAATCTTACTTGTCAAATCAGCACTGTTTAATTTCTCTATGCCCTATATATAAACACACTAGATTATTTATAATTATGCATTTGGTAATTTATTAATAGAATTTTTTTAAAAAATATTTAAAAGCAATATTTGATATCCAAAACTATGAATAGGCACTAAAAAAATAATTAGGCCTTAGTTGGCACATTTTATCTGCCTAATACAATATGCAATTCGCTTTATAAATATGATTTAATTTTTGACTTTAATTATAATGAATATTTTTTCTCAATTAAATTTTAGAAGAATATAAATTATAATATACCAAAAAATGGGTATTGCATTCCTAACCTTTCTATATTAATGATGAAATTTATACAATTACTCATATCTAGATATTATTTTATAGGAAAAAATACAATAAAATATCATATGGTTTCATACTTATTTTAAATGAGAGTTGTGGTTTGTTTTGTGATACTTTAGTATTCTATAGTATATATTGTTAAATAAAACAGTGACATTTCACCTAATGCCATAAAAAAAACTTATGTGGCATTGACAAGAGCTAATGCAAATTATTAAAATAATAAAATCTTTGTTGACATGGCCTCAAACGGGAAAGTAAAAGCATGAAAAAAATAGAAAATGTAGCGTTTAACCAAATTCATCCCCAATCACATCCATAAAAAACACTAACTCTTCCAATTAAATTAGTAGTGAAAATCCAAACTTTTGAAACCCAAATTTGAAGAAGTGCATTGTGCAATGCAATCTCCTTCATTTTCCTCAAATTCGTCAAACATATAAACTTCAAATTCATTACAAGTTAACGGAGGAACTGGATCTAGCAACCTTCCTAGACGCGAATATAGGTTAATAGCACCTGTAAGGACATCATGGCACAAAAAGACACTGGAAAGAAGATTTAGAGGTTGTGCACGATATCGTCTAAGTATAAAATGTAAGTTCTTTTAATGGATTGATATGAGAACATATGATAGAGCTACTAATATTCTACCATCTATTAAGAAAGATAGTAGAGTGGGAGGATGAAAATGCAGTGTGTAGAGCAAAGGAAGTTGAGTTGGAAATGGAAATATGTAGGTACAATGAAAAAGCTACTCACTTGGAGGCTGAATTAGCCAGTTTCCAAGCGGAGGTAAAAAGTTGCAATTGCAATTGGAGTTAATGTTGAAGGACAAATCTATGTGTGATTGTAATGAAGAACGAAGGAAGACATACAAAAGCCTAATGTGACTAGTGATAATTGGATTGGTTTTGTCATTTTTGTTGTTAACAATGGGAAAGCCAAAAGGGAGTGGCTATTTATGCTTGCCATAATGTGTCTATTGCTATTCTTAGTAGTATGTAGGTGATATGGTAGTGATAGTAGTCTTTGGACTATATGATTCATTTTGATATGGATAGTGATAGTAGTCTTTGGCCATTTCAATTTATTATTAGAATTTTTAAAAAAATATTTGAAAGCAATGTTTGGTATACAAAACTATGAATAGGCACTAAAAAATAATTAGGCCTTAGTTGACACATTTTGTCTACCTAATTCAATATGTAATTTTCTTTATAAATATGATTTAATTTTTGACTTTAAGTATAATGAATATTTTTTCTTAATTAAATTTTAGAATAATATAAATTACAATATAGCAAAAAACTTGGTACTACACCCCTAACCTTACCTTTCTATATTAATGATGAAATTTATACAATTACTCATGTCTAGATATTATTTTATAGGGAAAAGTACAATAAAATATCATATGGTTTCATGCTTATTTTAAATGAGAGCTATGGTTTGTTTTGTAACACTTTAGTACTCTGTAGTATACGCTGTTAAACAAAACAGTGACATTTTACCTAATACCATAAAATATACTTACGTGGGATTGACAAAAGCTAATGTGGATTATTAAAATAATAAAATCTTTGCTGACGTGGCTTGAAACAAGAATGTAAAAACATGAAAAAATAGAAAATGCATTGTTTAACCAAATTCAATCCTAGTCACATCCATAAAAAACCCTAACTTTTTCCAATTAAATTGGCAGTGAAAATCCAAAAATTTGAAACCCAAGTTCGAAGAAGTGCATTGTGCAATGCAATCTCCTTCACTTTCCTCGAATTCCTCAGACAAATAAACCTCAAATTCATCACAAGTTAATGGAGGAGCTGGATCTAGCAACCTTCCTAGATGCGAATACGGGTTAATAGAACCTGTAAAGACATCATGGCAGAAAGAGAGGCTATAAAGAAGATTTAGCAGTTATACATGATATCATCTAGGTATAAAATGTAAGTTCTTTTAATGGATTGATATAAGAATGTGTTATAGAGCTACTATGATTCTACCTGTCTATTAAGAAAGACAACAGAGTAGGAGGATGAAATTGTAGTGTGTAGAGCAAGGGAAGTTGAGCTGGAAATGGAAATATGCAAGTACAATGAAAAAGCAACTCACTTGGAGGCTGAATTAGCTAGTTCGCAAGCGGAGGTGAAAAGTTGCAATTGCAATTGGAGTTGATGTTGAAGGAAAAATTTGTGTGTGATTGTAGCGAAGAATGAAGGAAGACATATAAAAAGCCTAATGTGACTAGTGATATTTGGATTGGTTTTGTCATTTTTGTTGTTAACAATAGGAAGCCAAAGGGGAATGATTATTTATGCTTGCCATGATGTGTCTATTGTTGTTCTTAGTAGTATGTAGGTGATGTGGGTAGTGATAGTAGTCTTTGGACCATGTGATTCATTTTGTATTTAAGGTATTAGTGACAATATATCAATGAAATACCTTTGATTTTGTGAAATGAGAAATGTGAACATTGTGACTTTCTTGATTGCATTATGGAATTTGTGATTTTCCACTTTTTTTTTTATGAAAATTACAATCTAATTTTGGTATGAAAGTATTTAATTTAATTTTTTTTGAATGGTGAAGCTCATTTTATAAGTTAAGATGTATTGCCTTTAATGGGACAATGCTCAGGCTAGGTTTTAATGATATTTGCACACAAATCACATTTTTCATATTCATTACACATTCAAAACTGAAAAATAACCAAAATTTAACATGAAGTATAGAAAGTGGAAATATTGTTATCATATTTCATTGGGCCATTGTATTTTTAGAGAATAAAACATCAACCAAAAAGCTTTTAAAATCACATTTGAAACTTCCAAAAAAATCTAAATATCATATATTTAACAAAAAGCCCAAAATATCAACCTAGCTTTACATATACACTATCATGTCTAACCAAAATGTACCATATTACATACAAAAAGATGTTCCCTCTTACATACAAAAAGATGACAATATTAGTTATGTGTCTTAGGAACAAATGGTGTAGCTTTCTTTCTTAACTGGTAATATAAATTAGTTGTAACTTTATTTGCCCTTGAATCCATGAAAGATGCAATTTCTAATGCTCTCTTGAAGTTTTTGAAGCTTGATAGAGGTATATTTGCAGTAGCATTTAAAGCAGTTGAAGGTCCTCTCTTTTTATTGGCAAATATAGAAGTAGATGGACCTACATTTGTGTTTGTTGAGTTTGCCAATTCTGTAGATCTTATAGTGTTCAGATTATGCATATCTCTTTCTAGTATAGATCTTGAAGTCTTAAAATTATGTGAATTTACCTACATTAGATCAATGAAAAATACAATAAAATCTTGAAAATGCATAATTTAATGTTAATAATATACCGTATGTTAAAAAAGTAACAAAAAAGGTCAAAATTAATACTTTTGTAGATAACTTTGCAGCCTTAATGGTCGGCTGTGATGATGAACTTTATTTATCCCTGAATTGGTTTATGTATTAAGGCCTATAACTTGGTGGTATTAAATGAGCTTGCCTAATATTAGGTTGTGATGAATGCATCCTGGTAGCTAGTTGTGATGAATACATCTTAGTAGCTGGTTGTGATAAATGCATCCTTGTAGCAGGTTATGGTACAAAACCCTTGAAAAATGTAAAACAATATCATCTTTATCTATTGAACTAACAATATGAAATCATTAAAATGTTGAAATAGGTATAATTAATTTTGGCCAGTTTGCATGCCTAACACTTTCATTCATTTTTTTTGGGCCTTCCCCTTTGGAATTTAACATCTTGAGACTACAAACATCAAATTCAAGGTAACTTCAGTGAATGTAACATAACAGTAAAAAAAAAAGAATAAGATGATTGAATTTACTTATGTAGATGAGAATGGATTTATAGGCTGTTGCCTTGCCATTCTCACTTGTGCAATTCTAGTACTTGTGCCCTGCCTGTGCCCCTTTAATCTCATATGTTTTTGCCACTTTGTCTCTCCTGTAACACTATCTTTGCAATCCCTGACATTATGCCCTGCTCCTCCATAATTGACATACCTCATATTCTTTCCTGATTTAGAAACTCTATATGGTTTTCTTGGTCCATTAATCGCCTTCAATCTCCTTTTTCTTGATCTTCCAATAGGCTTTCTCACTACATTAGGGTAGACATCATCTTCTATCTTTTCTTGTTCCTCCTTGCTATTATGTGCTTATATACAGTTAAGTAGTCCTTTTTGAGTAGTACTCATGCACATAACTCTGTTGCTACTCCTTATTTTTGTATATGGCTGTGAACCTTCAATTTTGCACCCTTATCATCCAATTGCAGCTTTAACGCACTACGCGAGCCACTACGGCGGTCTTGCTAGCCGGTCAGCGGACTGCCCTTGAAAGAAAATTTTTTAGCCTTCAATTACATTGCTACCGGACATCCAAATTTCTTAAACTCCATACCAACCAATCTCTTAAAAAAAAAAAGCAGTCACGTCAGCTGCCGCACTGCAAGTCCAACTTGTGGCCTGCCACACTACTTTGGTGCAGCGCTGCACCCCTCTGGTGCAGACGATCCCCCTTCTATGCTGAAGAATATCCAAAATACTCCTCTAACCCAATTTTCAGCCCTTTCCAGCCCTACCTCTCATTGCTTTTTCACTTTTTCAATTCCTAAACTATCCTCACTTAATTTTCCTATAAATACCCCCTCCATTCTCCCATTTCCTGCATCTCTTGACTTAATATTGATGGTTATCTACTAATTCCTCTCTTCTTCTCCCTCCAACCACTCTCTAATTAATTAATTAATCTTTTTAATTAATTAATTGTCTTACCCTAATCAAGTTAATTAATTTTTTTAATTAACTAAAACTCTTTTTTTAATTAATTACTCAATTAATTAATTAATTAATTAATTAATTAATCTTTTTAATTAATTAATTAATAATTTTTGAAAATCAAATCAATCCCTTTTTTTAAAATCCACCCTTCATCCAAATTAATTAATTAATCCATCAATCCTTTTTATCATATTAATTAGTTAATTAATCATTTTAATTAATTAATTAATTTTCCAATCAATCTAATTACCCCATCATGATAAAACGCCAGTAAAAATCTCAGCCATTCAAAAGAAAGGTATCAACCTTTTTTTTTCAAGCCCATATCAAATCAATTAATCCAATCAACTCCTAAACCCCTCCACTTGATCGTGGAATAAAGTACATGGGTTTTGATCCCTATTCAATGGGGTACGTAGGCATATTTAGAATATAAATCCAAACCTCAAATCTAAATCCCAATCAATTTCCTTTCTCCTTTTTAATTAATGTAATTTTTGGATATTTTATTTTAATGTTCTTTGCACTCATGCCATATTCATGCATCTTATTTATAATTATTATCCTATAAATATCATTCATGAAATCAATTTTTTCTAAATCAAATTAAACTTAAGAGCCAAAATTAGATTATTTAACAAAAAAAATCTAGCCTTGAACTTAACCTGGTTTGAGGCTAGTGATTTTATTCTTAGATAAATTAATTAAAAATTCATGAATTAGAGTCAATTGGGTTTTTTCCTTAATTTTCCTATTTAAAAATAAATTAGGGTGGCGGCTCCCAAAATCATTTTCAAAATCAACCAAATCCGAATCAAAGGGTTCCATCATGAGTCTAAACTTGAATGAGCATCCCGATTCTCTCCAGTGGATCAGGCCGATATTTGAGTGAGACCTCACAGCTGGTGACTCTACTAGGGATTAGTTGCCACCTTTTTTAAAATAAAAGGGAAAAATAAAAGGATTACTATTTGGTTATGGAAAAATTTTTCTAAAATAATCTCCATTTGGCTCATTAAGTATAATTTGACTTTTATGCATCACTTTGCAAAATAAAGACTCCTTGCTTATCCTTAGAATTAGGAAAACTTTTGGATGGTGAGTAGCATTGGCTCAACAACTCTTTTTGAGTATATTAGGAGATGGTGAAAGCATTCCACCCTAAGATGAATCCCCGATCATTTCAGTGGTGTAACGAGCAATCAGTATCATTGGACCCACTCGAGGTTCATTGCCTCACACATGGTTAGATATATTGATACTCTAGTGGGAGGAGGACCTTTAATCAAACCACCCTTTTACATATAATCACCTTAGCGTTGACCCTAGGTTCCATGTACCATAATAATGGAGATATTTGTGCATATACCTGTGAAACATTTTTAGCACGCATCATGACATTGCCATGTATACATAACATGAGAAACTCGACAAGATCAATCCACAAAACCCTAAACTGGTAGTCCATTACCTTAAAATATCTCACACACTCACCCTGTTAACATGTATATCTGGTGATCAACCATGTGGAGGGAATCCTTTTCCTGACACACCTTCTCATTCATTATATTTTTCACAATTCTGTAATCTTACCTTTTTTTCTGTTTATTCCAAGATATAATGGCTAAAACATCCAACTCTTTCGACCAAGATGCGATGAGAACCTTTTTTGCCAACCTTCTCAAGAAACAAGAGGAGACTTTCCAAGCCACATTGTAACAACCCACACCTATTCTAGGAGTTTTGTGATAACTTATTTGAATTTAGAGCTATTATGATAAAATGTGTGCTTTTATAAAAATTTATGTGTTATGCGATTGATGAGTATATGACATGTTAGATTAGTTCTAATATGCATAATATGAATTATTATTATAAAATAAGTGATTTATATGAAGTGCATAAGCATAAAATGATTTATTATATATAAAGTGAATTTTCATGCACAAAGCGATCATAAAATAGTTTTTATAACCATTTTTAAATAGATATTTCTAGGGGGATTTCAATGAAAATAATAAGAAAATTCTATTTTTAATTATCTATAATTAGCCTATAAATAAAATTAAAAGGCCCAACTCACTAAAGCCGAACACACCAAAACACTCATAACCTAGCTCATTAATGACAAACTTGTAATTTTGCCAAAACCCTAAATATTTAAACCTAAATTTCAGCCAGCCCTATTATAATAGCCACCATTCTATTATTCTTTAGAATTTTTAAAGAAAAATTCTCTTAAAAATATTCTCTCAACCGAAATTCACAAGGTACCTTCAAACCTTGCGATTTTGTAATCGTTTTCGTAAGTTTTTCTCTTTTTTTAATATACTATTTGATTTTTTTTAAAACTAACCATGAGAAATCTATTTGGGGCTATATAATTACTATTTTTCTTCTTGTTAAATTTGGCCTAGGTGTTTTGTTTGAAGGAAAAATTGATTTTTAATCGTAAATGCAACTTTTTTCTCGCGAATCCACCAAAGGTGAACCCTCAAACTAAAAGTTAGAATTTTCATGCATATATTCTACAAAGGGGGCGATTTGTGTGTTGATGTATTCTAAACTGATTTTTGTTGTGTTTATATAAAAATTATTAAATTAAATCATATTTCTGTATATTACGGTAATGATTAGAAAGTACGAAAAGCAAGAGAAATCCATGGTTTTCACCCTAGAACCTAAAATTGGAATTTTCATACATATACTCTACAAGGGAGTGCCAATTTGTCCAATAGTTATTCTAAAATGATTTTTGTTATGTTTATATAAAAAATATTAATTTAAACCATGTTTCTGCGTATTACTGTAATGAACAAAAAGTGCGAAAAGTAATAAAGTTCATGTTTTCCATGAAAGTATGCATTCGACCTACATTGGGATTTTGATCCCAATGTTTATAATTTTTGTATGATATATTTTAATGATTTTTGACATGTATATATAAATGATAAATAATTTAATTGCATATTGGTTGAAGAAATAACTCTAGAGAAAGCCTAGAGACAATTCGGCCTACGTAGGGTTTCTTAACCCTACTACTATGTTATGATTAATATGTGTACATAATTGAGTGACAAGTGAATTAGGCCTTATGATATGTTAATCATGAATTAATGATCTTAAATTGACTATGAGATTGATTATATGATTTGGTCAAACGAGACAAGTAAGACACTTTTAAGGTTTACTTGTTAAGTTGAGATAAATGGAAAGTATTAAGTGTACCAAGTTGAACGTTAAATTGAATTGATATTAAGATCATGATTTATTGTGTTTGGCTTTAGAAAAGTCTTGGTATGAGTTATTATGTGATTTCATGTGAGCCTACGAAGGCAAAGTGTGCAAGACTTAAAAGTCAATATGTTATGTGCAAGTGATGAGTGCACTTCTAAGTGCAACTCCAAGTATATGTGAATGCTATATGTGCATGGGGTAGTTATGGGATAGGATAGCATGATATTAAGCAAATGCTAAGTATTGAATTATAATGTTATGTTAGAGCTTGAGGAGTAGTAGAAGTTCAAGGGCTACAATAATTAGGAGCTAAGGAACCACAAGGTGAGTAAACATTATGTTCATATTTCAAGTATAAGTTATCATTCTTGAAGCCCAAGTTCCTTTCTATTATCAATTCTAATTATATGATTTCTTTGTTAAGGTTGGGTTGCTAAAGGACAATTAGTCTGAAACTATTATTGTTTATTCAATGATAAGAATGAACCTTTGTGAATGTTGCCTTACCTTTTATTGTTTCTGGAACCACACTATTATTTTTCTTTTGTTCAATAAACTAAACTTTTATTGTTATTATGTTATATGTGATTGCATTCTTCAATGCTATTGTTATAAATGATTGTCATTAGCTCTAGCTATAGTACCAATGAACCTTTATGCAGAAATCCTCGTGCCAATGCGGGTAATCATCAGAACTTTTGCACATGATCTTAACCTGATGGATAGGGGCATAGTATCCACCTCAGCTAGAAGGGGCGGTTCTAGCAGTGGAGCCTTATCAGTTTCATGCTTTTTTATGTGATAAGAGTTTAAATTTGGTTTCATGCCACCTTTCCTTTATTTGTTCGAGTGAATATGGTAACAATCCTCACTCTATGTGTTATGTGTTATAAGTGAGATTTCTATGAACCTTTTTAAATTATAAACTACGAACCATGAACTATGAATTATAAATTTTGAATCATGAACTATAAGTTAAGAGCTATAAGCCCTTTCTAAGGGATATATGTTATTTTATAAGCCCTATTGTTTAATCATTATGATCATCTATGTCACCCCTTTTCTTGTGTGGTTTCCAGGCGAGCATTATGAGAAGGCAAGGTGATAGCTTAAGCAATCTACTCTACTTAGGGGATTTTCTTATCCAAGTTTATTATCATACTGTGATATGAAGAGTCTCTTTTAGATGCTCTAGGAGTCCTTGTTAGAGAGTTTTATTTTCGAATATTATTCATTTGACAATTTATTTGGAGTTTTAAATGTTCCTTTCTTATAGATTTTATTTAAAGTATTCTAATACTATTCTTCTGCTAGCCAAAGTTTTCCTTATTATTAGATAATTAAGTTAATGCATGAGGTTTTGGTATGATCCTAGGCAGTGTTTATATGTGCATGAGTGGGTTCTACAGGTGTGGGTGACCTTATGTCTCCTTATGCTTTAGGATCATCATATCTCTAAAATTAGGATGTGACACACACTCATCACCGCTCTTAAGATCTAAGCTGACACTTTCACCAATGCTTTTAACACCTAGTCTGCCACCTTTGCCAATACCCTCAACTCTCAACACTAGTCGATCATCAATGAGGTCAAGGAAATGACTAATGCCACTGTCACTCCCTTTCTTACTTGTGGTCAGCCTGCATCTGTTTAAGCTGGGACTAGCCATGTCCCTACTTTTACTCCTCCCATTATCGATCTCACAGATAATGGGAAGCACTTGAAACTCCAACCTCTTTTGCTGTGGACTTGAGCACAACCACTCTCTCTCCCACTACAAATCCTTTTTAAAGTGGAGATTTCTCTATCTTTCCTGAAGCTAAGAAATTAATTGAGAAAATTGAGGCCATAAATAGAATAATCAAGAACATTAAAAGGCACGAGGACATGATAGATGTCAATTCTTTAGCTCTCTTTCCAAATACACAGGTTCCTTCAAAATTTAAGATGCAAGTCATGGATAAGTTTAATAGCACCACATGCCCTAAAACTCACCTCAAGATGTATGTAGGCGCCATGAGACCCTTTGGTGTGGATGATGAGCTCCTTGCTCAGTTATTCCAACAGTCCTTTACTAGAGCCACTGTTAAATGGTTATTAGATCTCCATCAGAATCACAAAAAGACTTGGGATGACATATGCAATGCAGTTGTCAAGCAATACCACTACAATATTAAGGTGGATGTCACCTGTCGAGATTTGGAAACCATCAAACAAGGGCAAAGAGAATCCTTCATAGCTTTCCTTATAAGGTAGAGGGCAAAAGCAATCCAAATGGTGAACCGTCCATTCGAAGTAGAGCAAATTGACATTATTTATCACGCCCCAAACCCCAGGGCACGTGACCGGTACTAGGACACGGGAAATGCACATGGCTACCAGTGCCCGTAGTAAGCCTAACCCAAACCACATGACAAAAAAGCCCAAAACACATAACTAAAAAGCCCAACTGAAAAGGGCTATGGGCTCAAATAAGGTAAGCAGAACCAAAAGATTCACAACATAACATAATTATCAAATTGGCCCAGCACCCAATTATTCCATATATCTCAAAAGTATAGCAAATTACAAAAGTTTCTGCTTAACAACATATTCCAGCTCTTAAGATACATATCTGAGTATTAAACAAAATACAAATACAAGATGTAACATTGCGGAGTTCTAGAGTTACAATTACAAATGTACATCTATTACATGTATTCTTAATATCCTAATAATACAAATCATTGCCGAAGAGAAATTAGCAGTCTACTCAATTACAATCCCTTCACCGGCTCATTCCCTGACCTGAAAGCAACAAGATGAACAGGATTGAGCATTCGACTCAGTGAATGATACTAGCTAATTTATTAAACTGGTATCCTACGTATAGATTTATAATGCACATGCTATGCACTATGCCACAGAAACAGACAAATCATCCAATCAAGCAAGGATGGGGTATGGTCCACAGTACCACACTGATACTCAATACTCAATATGGGGAGCCAATCCCCTACTCTGGCTCTCTGAGTCCAATAATCTGTCTCTTATATCCAAGGGGCCCGGCCGTCACTGGTCTATACCACGCAGCCCTGACCCGACTGACAGCAGCCCTGGCGATGAGCAGGCCCGGCCGACATCCATCAGTCATAGCTCATCTTCTGAATCTCATCATAATCCAAATCACAACCATAATAAATCCATAACAAATCCATAATCCTAAGTGGTACTGTATCCTCCCAACCTCCATCCATCAACCACAATCATAGTATGGCACAAAATACAGAATATTAATTCATCATTCACAGTGAAATGTTACATGCTTATATATGCAGTAGTAATGCATAATATACATATATATACACACAACGATGCGTATGAAATGAAAATAGGATAATACATTAGTGAGTATCACTCACCTAGTTGATAACACGACCAGTTAACTTCTCTCGAAAGTGCGACCATTGACAACAAAAGCTAGAGACATTGACTCTGAATAACAAACGATAAGATTAGAACAGGAACAACTCACTTAACTAGAATAGACTCTTGTCACGCAATATGATAAACAATGCTCACTGAAAAACATGAACATTAACCAATCGTCATAAACTCACTATTAACGGACTCGTCTCAACACGTAGAATCTAAAAATACAATTTGTTTCTTCTGGTTCATCAGAACCTGCGTCGGCAGTCCGGTCGATCACCGGAGTTCGGTCAAAATCAACATCATCCAAAATTAGTAATTTATATACCAAATTAAAGCTTAGAGAAAGAGGAGTTCGATGGTACCAAAATCATCTTGAACGGACGTTAGAATTGGCCGAAATTTAGCTCGGAAGTTTCTGCCGGCGGACATTGCGGCGGCGCGTGCGGCGGCTGGAGACGGCGGATGGCGGCGATCTTCGGTGGACAGCTTGGTCAGCATCTCAGAAACCTTCCTAGCCGGCGCGTGTCAGAATCCGACGACCGGACGATGGTCTGAAGGCAGACAATTTCTTCCTCTTCTTCTTCTCTCTCTCTCTCTCTCTCTCTCTCTCTCTCTCTCGGCTGCCTCTCCCTTTGCAAGCAGCCCACCCTTCTCTATATATATATATATACACTGAAATCTTCTATATATATATATATATACGAATAATAATAATAATAATACTAATAGTAATAATAATAATAACAATAGTAATAATAATAACAGTACTAATAATAATACTAATAATCATAATAATAATAATAATCATAATAATAATATTAACACTAATAACACAATAATAATAATAATAATAATAATAATAATAATAATAATAATAATAATACTAATAATATTAATAACAATTCTAATGATAATAATAATAATAATAATACTAATAACAATAGTAATAATAATAATAATAATAATTTACAACATAAACTTCTATATATATAACAATAATACTGTGGACGATAATAATAATTCAGTTAATATAATTTATTCATAATAATAGTAATTATAATGGAAATCCAAACTTCTGATTAAAATACTATAATTAAACTTATAATATTAATTAATACTTTTATTAATACTCAGAAATATAATTTCTCCAAAACCCACATTAACATTTTCATAATAATATCCATATATAATACTTAAATAAAATTTCCATTAATAAAACATATTCAAATAGTATGAATATTTATAATTTAGTAAAATATAATTCAAATTCTTACTTTAATAAGGAAAATAATAAAATAATACGTTTCCGTACGAAAATAGAATTTTATAAAATAAATAGAAATTAAAGGTATTTCAATCTCCTCCCCTTAAGAAAATTCGTCCTCGAATTTTTTAAACACAACACCTTACAATTAAACTTCTTCACCATACTTCCACTGCGAACTTCGATACACACTCTAAACCATAGGTAAGGTAACATAACAGATCAACTTCAACAAGACATAAAAAATTATATAACTAAACCTCCACAAAACCCTTCTAAAACACTATCTAATCTATTAAGCCTTACATCAATTATCTAATCATTCTTTATTCCTATATCTTGGTTTAGTCATAGTTAAAACTAACGCAACCCTTAATTTCACATTCAATCAATCATAATCTTAAACATATCTTATCTTTAAGCCCTTATCAATACTAAAGCTAATATTAATGCTTAACTTCACACTTCCATTTACTATTTGTTACATCAACCAGATAAGAATCCAACAGATAATTCTAAGTTAATAAAATTCTTAATATTTCATAATTCATTTCCAGACTAATAATGATGACTTAATCTCTAAGAACTTTGATAAATATTCTTATGTCTAATATCTCATCAAACTTATAATTTTCATTATATTTAATTGTGAGAATAACTTCCATAGTAACTTCCTTAATCATTTTATCAAATAAACATTTCAATACTTAATTATTTGCTTCCTACTCTTACTTACTTTAACTAATTTCCTCAATATATATCACCCTTGTCAAGGGTTTCCTCCCTCTAGAATAGCCAAAATGGTACCTATCAGCATATATACATACTTACTAATAAATATACAAAACCAAAAAACCAAAAATTTTTCCATTCATTTCAACATCCCTTAAATTAACAGAGTCATCAAGAAATTGTATTAACTTTAAACATGTTTTACACCATAAGTAGTATACTAACCAGTAATTCACAATTTATTCCAGACTTATTCTCTTTTTATAAAATATTTTAATGTCCTAGCTCAAACAGTTATTGTCTCCCAACCATATATATTTAACCCATACATAATCTTATTTCAAAATTTCCATCAACATCTTATGATCTTTCATATTCCTAATTTTTCTATTCATCCACATAAAATCAACAAATTCACTACTCTTACTGACACTCGATAAAATCTCCATGCAGGATCTGCGTCTTTCTTAATCTATGCCATCCCATTTTGATCTCCACTTAACATATATACTTCATGAATATGCTCAATTAATAACTCCACTTATGGCATTCTAAAATTTTTTTCTTCATAAAAATCAGTACTTAACCTTTAATCACCTCCTACATAGTGTGAAATCTAATACCTTGAAATATTATCTCATTTCGAAAACTTAAATCCACTTCAGGTATGTTGAAAATTGTGTAAATTTGTAAAACCATTTAAAATTATTCGTAGTAATTAAAACATTTTCACTTTTATTTTAGAACTCAAGGTACTGTGTCCAGGGATGCTACACAATATGCAATCTTAATGCAATGATCCATGAAGGACATGATGTATGAATAATGACTAATAACTTTATGATGCTTGACTCAACAGATGTAGACAGACGGACACACTGGACATGAGTACAGAGTCCGAAAATAATAAATTCTCAAAACTAGTAATAAAATTATACTTTAGATTCATTTAAAATATTTCATTTCCAAATCATTTAAAATTTTTAATAAATCATATTTTAAAATCAATCACCATTTTTAAATCCATTTAAAGCATTCCGTTTCCAAATCATTTAAGAATCTCTTTTTTTTTTTTTATACCCTTTCCTGGATTAAGTTCTCGGGGATCCTTAAATTCAATTTCTTACATTTCTTAATTTCTAAACTAAAACCATATCATAATCTTTGTTCTATTTTAATAGAATATCCAGACTTAATAAACCCTATGATCATCAAATTAATTTCACTTAAATCTATGAACTCCTAAATCATCACAGTCATTAAGAATTATACAAAATACACCCAAACTTAATTATTCTTACATACAATATTAAACATAACTTATACAGAAAAGGGGTACAACACCTAGGGTTATACAACCTACTGAAGCAGTGTCTCTAGTCCTGTTACCTGCCTCAATAAGCTTCCTCACATCACAACCAAAATGAAAAGAAAAATTTTCCATCACAACAAAGAAAAGAAGAAAATATACTTATACAGATCCAGGACCCTGCAAACCTAGCAAGTCTCAAACTATAACTACCACTGACATCCACTACAAATTTTCTTAACCTATCACTTCTTGGTAGGCTCATGTGAGGGAGACAAATTCATAACGTCATCATCATCATCATCCTCATCATACTGGCTGAAGAAGGCTGTCTCATCAAATTCAGTAGAGTCTGAAGAAGGCTCCATAAGGTGAGTCCAAATGTGATTGGTGGGGTCAAACTTGTCATCATTAAGCACTATGGGCTGAGGACCATCTCTTCGGTACAATTCCTTAAGACAATTCTGATCCCAATCATCTAGAGCATTATTAATCTCACAACAGTACTCAGGAGAAAAATCCCACCATGGAGCATCAGGTTCACTAGGGGGCCACATCTCACGCAAAGGAACATTGTTTTTCTCGCACATAAAGTGCTGAAAGGCAGTAATCTCATCGGAATAATCAAAGACATCCTTATAGAATGAAAAGTAACAGGACTTATAGATAAGAACTTGTGGATTCATGACCAGACGAGTACCTGAAAGATCGCTTACAGCGGTATAAGGACGATGGAAAACCAGCAGAGTTCGAACAGTAGGACCATCTATCCAAAAAGACTTGCCCAAACTCGTGATATGAAATCTCATCCACCGGTCCAAAGGGTTAAACCAACGCAGAAAGGTAACCAAATGCGGGTTAGCTGCATTGTTGCCGTCTAAACACTGGATATATCTCAGAAAATGAAAGGGCTGAATTTCTATAGCAATATGACAGAGATGAAGGAAATACCACAGAAAGCAAAGGAATTCTTTAGGCCATATCCAAAATGAATCCACTGTCATATCCATGAAAGCATATGGCCTCAGAAAAGGATAATCAGGGTGGATGGTTAGTTCCTTCACAAACTGAGAGCCATACTTTCGAATGAGACATGTTTGATACTTAAAAATCTGTTCAGAGGCCAAATTTTTAAGGGCTCTTTCAGAAATATTGCTTCGGATCTCTGGGGGAAGGCTTTGGTAAAGAAAAGGATCAGGTCCAGGGGGAGAGGAAGATGAAGAAGATGCCATAAAGTTAAGGTGATAAATAGAAGGAATAACTATTAGGTCAAGAGAAAATTTTCAACTGAGGAAGAAAGTTAGAACTAGATGGTGAGTTGCCTAACACATGTGTCTCCAATAAATAATGAACTCAACTTCCTTACCGACAAAACTACAGTAACTTTCCTCAAAAATTGGTTTAGCTAATAACAAAGTCTTGTCTGGATATAATTGATGAAACCAATCAAACAACTACAGCCCTTTAACCCTATCTAAAATGACAAATGTTCAATTACATGTGGCTGGAAATAATCATATCATTTCACGAGATAAACAGAAATGGGGCAAGCTAGGGCTTATCTTATCTTTTAGATACTAGAGTACTCCCCGTACAACAGAATACTAGCAAAAGAAATCTCTAGACCTGATACTCTAATAATCAAGAAAAACAAAGATGTCATTGACATTACCACATCTCTTATACTTTCTAACTGATAATTAACAACTGTATTAAACCTTAACAAATAAGCATTAAGCTCGCTGTTAACTAACATCTTAACATAACACCACGTTAACGCTGAATTAGAAGCAAGAGAGACTCAAAAGACAATTAGGAATCCTATACTCCGCATGTTACCAAAACAAGGACCCACAATACTAAATATATTAAAAGTCACAAGATCTTTGCGCAGCGGAAGCGTGGTGGGCCCATAACCCACAGGTCCCAGGATCAAAACCTGGCTTTGATACCACTTTGTCACGCCCCAAACCCCAGGGCACATGACCGGCACTAGGACATGGGAAATGCACGTGCCTACCAATGCCCATAGTAAGCCTAACCCAAACCACACGATAAAAAAGCCCAAAACACATAACTAAAAAGCCCAACTGAAAAGGGCTATGGGCTCAAATAAGGTAAGCAGAACCAAAAGATTCACAACATAACACAATTATCAAATTGGCCCAGCACCCAATTATTCCATATATCTCAAAAGTATAGCAAATTACAAAAGTTTCTGCTTAACAACATATTCCAACTCTTAAGATACATATCTGAGTATTAAACAAAATACAAATACAAGATGTAACATTGCGGAGTTCTAGAGTTACAATTACAAACGTACATCTATTACATATATTCTTAATATCCCAATAATACAAATCACTGCCGAAGAGAAATTAGCAGTCTACTCAATTACAATCCCTTCACCGGCTTATTCCCTGACCTGAAAGCAACAAGATGAACAGGAATGAGCGTTCGACTCAGTGAATGATACCAGCTAATATATTAAACTAGTATCCTACGTATAGATTTATAATGCACATGCTATGCACTATGCCACAGAAACAGACAAATCATCCAATCAAGCAAGGATGGGGTATGGTCTATAGTACCACACTGATACTCAATACTCAATATGGGGAGCCGATCCCCCTACTCTGGCTCTCTGAGTCCAATAATCTGTCTCTTATATCCAAGGGGCCCGGCCGTCACTGGTCTGTACCACGCAGCCCTGACCCGACTGACAGCAGCCCTGGCGATGAGCAGGCGCGGCCGGCATCCATCAGTCATAGCTCATCTTCTGAATCTCATCATAATCCAAATCACAACCATAATAAATCCATAACAAATCCATAATCCTAAGTGGTACTGTATCCTCCCGACCTCCATCCATCAACCACAATCATAGTATGGCATAAAATACAGAATATTAATTCATCATTCACAGTCAAATGTTATATGCTTATATATGCAGTAGTAATGTATAATATACATATATATACACACAACGATGCGTATGAAATGAAAACAGGATAATACATTAGTGAGTATCACTCACCTAGTTGATAACACGACCAGTTAACTTCTCTCGAAAGTGCGACCATTGACAACAGAAGCTAGAGACATTGACTCTGAATAACAAACGACAAGATTAGAACAGGAACAACTCACTTAACTAGAATAGACTCTTGTCACGCAATACGATAAACAATGCTCACCGAAAAATGTGAACGTTAACCAATTGTCACAAACTTACTACTAACGGACTCGTCTCAACACGTAGAATCCAAAAATACAATTTGTTTCTTCTGGTTCGTCGGAACCTGCGTCGGCAGTCCGATCGATCACCGGAGTTCGGTCAAAATCAACATCATCCAAAATTAGTAATTTATATACCAAATTAAAGCTTAGAGAAAGAGGAGTCTGATGGTACCAAAATCATCTTGAACGGACGTCGGAATTGGCCGAAATTTAGCTCGAAAGTTTCTGTCGGCGGACATTGCGGCGGCGCGTGCGGCGGCTGGAGATGGCGGATGGCAGCGATCTTCGGTGGACGGCTTGGTCAGCATCTCAGAAACCTTCTTGGCCGGCGCGTGTCAGAATCCGATGACCGGACGGCGGTCCGAGGGCAGACAGCTTCTTCCTCTTCTTCTTCTCTCTCTCTCTCTCTCTCTCTCTCTCTCGGCTGCCTCTCCCTCTGCAGGCAGCCCACCCTTCTCTATATATATATATATACACTGAAATCTTCTCTATATATATATATATACGAATAATAATAATAATAATAATAATACTAATAATAATAATAATAATAACAATAGTAATAATAATAACAGTACTAATAATAATAATAATAATAATAATAATAATAATAATATCACTAATAATAATAATGATAATAATAGTAATAATATTAATAACAATTCTAATGATAATAATAATAATAATAATAATACTAATAACAATAGTAATAATAATAATAATAATAATAATTTACAACATAAACTTCTATATATATAACAATAATACTGTGGACGATAATAATAATTCAATTAATACAATTTATTCATAATAATAGTAATTATAATAGAAATCCAAACTTCTGATTAAAATACTATAATTAAACTTATAATATTAATTAATACTTTTATTAATACTCAAAAATATAATTTCTCCAAAACCCACATTAACATTTTCATAATAATATACATATATAATACTTAAATAAAATTTCCATTAATAAAACATATTCAAATAGTATGAATATTTATAATTTAGTAAAATATAATTCAAATTCTTACTTTAATAAGGAAAATAATAAAATAATATGTTTCCATACGAAAATAGAATTTTATAAAATAAATAGAAATTCAGGGTATTTCATTATTGTTAAGAATCTCCTTCCCCAGTAATAGACACATTTGCAAATGCAATACCTTCTTAACTTCAAAGCTCTCATTGCCATTGCCACCAAGATTGAGGATTTGATCCAATTGAGACAAGTCAAGGATCAGTCCTTTAGTTCAAGGTATCACAAAAAGACTAACTACACAACCAATACCACCTAAAGAGAGGGGGAGGTAAATGTTGTGTCCTGTCACCAGTTAATGAAGTTAGAAATAAGGAGGACTTTCTTTGAGCTGGGCATGCCCGTTGTTTACAAGAAAGCCTTAGAGGCTAATTTAGTTATGCCCTTAGAACCACGAACTCTTGCAAACCCCTTTGCCCAAGGCTTATAATGCTAATGAGCACTACATTTATCATCAAGGGCCAAGGCACAGAACTGATGGCATGCAAGCCTCTGAAGCACAAAAGTCAAGACCTCATTAATAGCGGAGACATCATTTCTCCCATATCCAAAGCCTAATTGCCACTAATCCTTTCAGAACCACCGAGCTCACTCGACCATCTCAAGCTCCACCCAATAACCGGTATTTTAAGAAGAACGCCGGTATTGTTGTGCCCCTATTTAAGTCCTCTGGGTCTATGTCTGAGTTGTTTGAGTTTGTGTCTAAGTCACCTGAGTAAGAGTCTACGTTAGAGTCTTTTAAGTCTGTTTCTATTAAATCTTTTTTTGAATTTAAGTTTGTCAGGTCTTACCCTTCATAGTCTATGTTTTGCCTTCTAGGCTTATCCTTTAATATGCTCATGATGGGACTTTTATGAGTAATAAAAAGTTTGAACTTTATGATTTGCTTTAATTTTTTTTTGATTCATTTTTAAATGGGACATCTTAAAAAAAAGAGAAAAAATTAAAAAAATATAAAAAATACAAAAAATATGAAAAAGGCAAAATGATTAATTAATTATGGCATAAAAAAAATTCCAAAATCCCATACATTGCATTTGCATAGTAGTACAGTAGTGGAAAAGCTCATAAGCTGTTCCAAGCATCCTAGTCTATAAGATCCTGACCCACAAGAAGCCTGTTGAGGAGAAGCTATGGAGAATAAAGGTAGAATAGATTGAAATGTATCATGACCAGTTGAATGCCATTGATGAAAAGAGAATTGATGCTCTATACAAAATTCATGATCATCAATGAAGACTGGATGAGCACTTCAACTGGAAGGTGAGAGACAACAATTCGCAGGAAGGAAATTTAGTTCCAGGAGAAATCCAAGCCCTTATTCATGATCTAAGAAGAAGTTTAAACTAAAGTAGGTTGGATAGTATATGCTTAAAAAGATCTTATCCGACAGAGGCACCATCTTCACAGACATGGACGGAAGTGAATTCTCCCACCCTGGCAACCCAAATCAGTTGAAATGATACATCATCCAAAGATGATATATGTATTTCATTTTTGTTTTTCATGCATATGTAATTAGAACTATGTGCACCTGATTCTCCCTAAAAGAAATAATTGATAAAAAGTGATATAAGGGATACGTAGGCAACCCGACTCAGGTGTGGTCTGAATCATAATACTAGATATTTTATTTGTATCACATTCTCATTTTTTTTGTACCTAGTACATCATTCACTTAATTCTTTTGCCTAAATAAGAAGAAAAAAAGAAAAAAGAAAAACAACAAGACAAAAAAAAAAAAAAAAGAAAGAAAGAAGAAGGAGAAGAATGCTCGCTAAGCTGAAACCCAAAAGGGCGGCTTAGGCAGAAATTAGAGCAAAAATAAAAGATGTCTCATTTAATGGTGATCAAATCTTTCAAAATACAAACCCATCTTTATGGACGTAGAAGGAAGTGAATTCTCCCATCCTGCCAATGCAGATCAATTGAAACGATACATTATCCAAAGCTGACATCTATATTTCATTTTTGTTTTTCATGCATATGTAATAAGAACTACATTAACCTGATTCTGCCTAAAAGAAACAACTAATAGAAAAGTAATATAAGGGATACATAGGCAACCCAACTCAGGTGCGGTCCAAATCATAATACAAAATATTTTGTTTGCATTGCATTCTCATTTTCTTTATGCCTAGTACATCATTCACTTAATTCTTTTGCCTAAATAAGAAGAAAAAAAAAAGAAAAAAGAAAAACAACAGGACAAAAACAAAAAAAAAAGAAAGAAGAAGAAGAAGAATGCTCACTAAGCTAAAACTCGAAAGGGCAGCTTAGGCAGAAATTAGAGCAAAAATAAAAGATATCTCATTTAATGGTGATCAACATCACCTGTCAACCTGCAATTATTTTAAACAAAAAGCAAAAAAAGTTCATGTCTAAAGTCATGGTCTAGCTAGTCCTCCTCCACCTCCTAAGGTGCAAACCTCTCGTGTCCTCATCAAAATTAGAGTTTACCATAATCTCCTTAAATAAGCATACCCTTCCTCTAGGTCTTTGTAGCTCATTTCGCCATAACAGTAAAAGTACTAACAAAATTAGAACTGTTCACCATAATAGTATTTACTATCTTGAGTACCAGTAGTCCTGAAGCTACTGTAGTTCAGAAACTATAATACTCCTTTTTGCCATAATTATAGCAGTCCTTATCTGAACCACCACTGTAGTGTCATCTTGTCTCACAGTAGTTATTATGTCCTTTATCATCGCCACTGCAGTTTGAGTCACTACTATGATGTTGCACTTCTAGTAGATCCTCGAGTCTCCTTCAAAGAATGAGTCACCCATTTTGTTTGTGTTGCAGCCCTCTTGCTACTAATGGCTTCTCATATAGTCTCTCCTTTCTCAACTATGTCATCCTTTATTCCCCTCAGCAGAGTAGGCGGTACTCTTTCTCAACTGGCCAAACCACTTTTATCAACCACTTGTCATTCCTCTTTGTGGTCCCAAGTGAAATCCCAAAATAAATAGCATGATACTTCCTCAGCTAGCCACCCTTTGATAGCATTGGCAATGGAAGCTGTAATCTGCACATACTCCAAGAAAGAAAAAATGGGGGCATGTCCTGAGTCTACCCATCTGCTTAAAAACCCTCATCCCTTGGCCGAAGGTCATCCACACTGAATCCAATAAGAAAACCACTTGACAACCATGACCCCCAGTCATAAGAGATCTAATCCTTGCCATTGGCAATGCTAAAAATATGTCCTCCGGGGGCAAGCTGCAAGCAACCATCTTATCTGACCTCTGACTAAGTCTCAGTAAGGCATGTGCAGACTAAAAAGCAGGGGGCCACCACCTAAAAATGATCCATCAGCCACATCTACAAAACAACCCAAAACCTAAAACAGATACCCACAAAGTAGCCCCAACAGAAAGGATAAGAATAGATAAAATTTTCTCACCGGTGAATAATTGGTAAGACAATTCATCTCTCATCAGTGTCTCCGCTAGCATGGCTCTAGAAGACTCCTATCTGACTCTCAAACAGAAAACTAAGGCCCTTATCTTAAGTCTTTGTCCACTCATATCTCATTGGTCACCGAGATCATGAAACTTCTTAGTTACAACTGGTAAATTCACCTGACCATCACTAACCACCATTTGACCTATGCCATCCTAAGGCAAGTCCAAAACTCCTAAAAAATATAGAAAATGCCAAACTCTGAACTCTGGCACCACCAAAGTTGCCTTTGAGTCGTAGCCAATCCATAGCATTGAACTTCCTAAAGGTGGGACACAACTCCTCTTTAGCAGTACCAAAACAGAAAATATGGGTCATTGGATCCTAAAACCTAAATCAAGTCCATAGAAAAATCTCAATTCACTCAAACTCCTCATAATGCCACTATGGCAACTATTTCATATTAATCCAAGTTGAGTTCCTCAACCTTGTCGAGTTTTTTTTAATCCACAAATGCCAGTCTTCATATAAACAAAAGTCAACAAAAAAAAAAAATACATTCACAAAGTGAATGCATGAATCCACCCTTATACATTTGTGCAATCATCCATGGCATAGAAATAGGACAAAAGGTCCATGAATTCTAAAATACATACATAAACATGTATCATCTGCACACCAGCACCTATACAATCATTTGCAATCATGCACCATCATACATAGGCTGAGCCAATAGCCTCACCGACATCTCCTTAAGCTGACTAGTACTTCCTCAAAGCTGACCGACACCTTCTAAAGTTGACCTATGCTTCTTTGAAGCTAAATGATACCTTTCCAGATCTAATCAATAAAGTGTGACTTCTAGAGTCCCTTTACTCCTAGCAAAGTTCCTTTGAGCCTCAAGAAAAAGGCCCAACCCCTCATATTCAGAAGCCCAAGTTTCTTTGGCGCAACTAAAATCTCGTCAAAATCTCTTAAGCCAACTCGCCATAAGCCGAGGCTCTTCCTTTACTGAAATCTTTTTAGAATTTATTGAGCTAACAAGCCATAGGCTGAGGCTCTCCTCCTATCAAAATCTTTTTAGAATCTCTTGAGCCAACTCTCTATAGGTTGAGGCTCTTCCTTTATCAAAACATTTTCAGGATCTATTGAGCCAACTCACCGAGCCTTTCCTCTTATCAAAATCTTTTCAAAATATCTTGAGCTGACTTACCATAGGCTAAGGCTCTCTCTTTACCAAAATCTTGTCAAAATCTCTTGAGCTGACTCATCATAGGTCGAGACTCTTTTCTCACTAAATTATCCTATCCAAAATTCTCTTCCACCTATAAATGGCTAGAAACGGTCACTTAGAAATCCATGTTGTTCTTTTTCCCATCTCTTTTATCCAATCCATCAATTTCTCCCATAAATGTCTACAAACAATCATCTAGACATCTTTATAGTTCCACTTTCCAGATCTTTAGCTCAAACCCATCAATTCACCCAAAAATATCTAGCCACCAGCTTATATATCCTTTTGGTCCATTTTCTTGCTTCCACTTATCAACCACATTTTTTCACCCATAAATATTTAGAAACAATTGCTTAAACATCCCTGTGGTTCTTTTTACCATCTTTCTTTTTTAACCATGTCTCTCACCCAAATATGTCCAAACACTAACCTAGACTTCACTTTGGTTCCTTGTACCACCTTTTCTTTCGGGTTCACTATCATCAGAACTGCCTTACAGATAAGACAATTCTAATGAAGGGGCAACTTTGAATCCTTAATTTTGCACCCTCATCATTCAACTGTAGCCTTAGCACCTGGTAAGTTTTAGGCACTACACGGAGCCGTTATGGCAATCTTGTTAGTTAGTTAGTGGGTAGGGGAAAGAAAATTTTTTAGCCTTCAATTACATTGCTATCAGACATCCAAAATTTTGAAACTCCATACCGACCAATCTCTAAAAAAAAAAAAAAAAGCCACTATGTCAACTGCCGCGCGGCAGCCTTGCGGTGCCGCACAAAGGTGTCACACTAGGTTTGTACGGTGCTGCAGGTCCAACTTATGTCTTGCTGCACTACTCCGGTGCGGCGTCGCACAGGCACTGGTGCGGTGTCATACCCTTTTGGTGCAGGCAATATCCCTTTTGTGCGAAAAAATATCCAAAATACCCCTCTAACCCAATTTTCAGCCCTTTCCAGCCTTATCCCTTATTGTCTTTTCACTTTTTTAATTTGTAAACTACTCTTACCCACTTTTCCTATAAATACTCCCCTCCATTCTCCCATTTCCTACACCTCTTGAGTTAGTATTGATGGTTATCTACTAATTCCTCTCTTCTTCTCCCTCCAACCACTCTCTAATTAATTAAGTAATCTTTTTAATTAATTAATTATCTTACTCTAACAAAGTTAATTAATCTTTTTAATTAACTAAAACTCTTTTTTTTTTTAAATTAATTACTTAATTAATTAATTAATCTTTTTAATTAATTAATTAATCACTTTTCAAAATCAAATCAATCCCTTTTTTTAAAATCCATCCTTCATCCAAACTAATTAATTAATTCATCCATCATTTTCATCATATTAATTAGTTAATTAATCATTTTAATTAATTAATTAATCTCCCAATCAATCTAATCACCCGGTCCCGATAAAACAGAACTTTGATCCGGTAAAACTCTCTACTCTGTAAAAGCAAAGGTATCTACCTTTTCTTCTCAAACCCAAATCAAATCAATCAATCCAATCAACTCCTAAAACTCTTCACTTAATCTTAAAAAGAACTATGTGGGTTTTGATCCCCATTCAATGGGGTATGTAGGCATGTTTGAAATCTAAATCCAAACTTCAAATCCAAATCCTAATCAATCTCCTTTCCCCTTTTTAAATTAATGTAATTTATGAATATTTTATTTTAATTTTCTCCTTGCACTTATACCATATTCATGCATCTTATTTATAATTATTATCCTATAAATATCATTCATGAAATCAATTTTTTCTAAATGAAATTAAACTTAAGAGCCAAATTTAGATTATTTAATAAAAAACCTAGTCTTTGAACTCAAACTGGTTTGAGGCTAGTGATTTTATCCTTGGGTAAATTAATTGAAAATTAATGAATTGGAGTTAATTAGGTTTTTTCCTTAATTTTTCCATTTAAAAATAAATTAGGGTGGCGACTTCCAAAATCATTTTTAAAATCAACTAAATCCGAACCTGAGGGTTCCATCGTGAGTCTAAACCTAAATGAGCATCCCGATTTGCTCTAGTGAATCAGGCCGGTGCTCGAGTGAGGCCTCACAATCGCTGACATAGTATGTTTACATGGGATGCCTGACAAATCCCATATGTTGCAACTATAGGTTTTCTCCCCTAAATTCACTACATTTTGGATATTATAAAAATCAATATCATATTTCTTTTTCTCTAGCTGGTGTATCAAAGCAATCACTACTGGCAACTTTGATTTTCTCTAACGTGTCTTAAATGTTTAAACAAACATCTCCTTTACATTTGAGCATACCATTATATTTAACATAATACCTCTTCATATACCTTCTCTTAATCCATTCAAACATGCTAAGTATTGGCATGTCTCTACTAACACTAAGATATGAGTTGAATGACTCATATAGATTATTTTGCAATGTATCACTCTTGGTATTTATGGAAAAATGTGATTTAGCCCATGCATGTGGATTATGATCCATCATCTAATTATATGCCCTTTGATCTAACACTTTAAGTTGACCATTGTGGTACTTATATCTCTTTTTGGTATCAATATCAGCAGCAAACCAAAGTCTTTTTTTTTATTTTTTTATACTCTAACCCTCTATAAAGTTTCTCATAGTTCTCATATATATGTTTCACATAATATTTATGCTCTACTTCTAGCATTACTTGCTCAAAACTCAAAAGCCTCAACTAGACCCTAGTTGAGTATTGCATTATTAGTAAATAATCAAATTAAATGCAATAAATGATGTATTCTCATAAAACATGTACTAATATGCAAATGAAAATCCACAACGCTTGAAAATTGAAGCTTATATACACAATTTATATGCAAATTCTTGTAGAAACTTAAGTTAATGAAACTATATAATATGAAGCAATCATATACTCAGTCAAGCACACATTATAGTCAACATCTTAGTATTATACTCATAAACCAAATGATAATGCAAATGTATATAAAAGATAAAAATTATACCTTTAGCTAATTTGACATGAATACCCATCCAATTTCTTCAAGGGTGCCAAAATCTTCAAATAATACCTTCAAGATCCAAATCTAACTTGCCTTGTCCTTTACATCAACATAGACAATAGCTAATGGAAATATGTTCTCATTACCATCTCTCCCAACTGCACTTAATAATGTCCTCCTATTGAGGTTTTTAAATGGCATCCATCTAGACCAATGATTAGTCTTAAACTAAAAAAAGGCCTTACTTTTAAGCTGCAAATCTCACATACATATATTGAAGTACATGCACATATATGTGTACATTGACTATAGAATCTTCTCCTCCCTTTTTAGTAGCTTATTCTTTCTCATCTACCAAACTCTTTAGCATCTGCTTAGTCTCCAACTTCACCGTACTACTAGGATTTATAACTCTGATTATCTATGCATAATCCCATAAACTTCTGCATTAATCCTTCACATCTCCATCAATAAATTTTTTGGGCATCTTTTTGCTCTGTAACATGTGGCAAGTGAGACTTTAACTTCTAATTGTCTTTGGATTTTCTTATCTTGGATTTTCTCTTGTATCCTCAAGGTACTTCTTAGACAAATACGTTGATAGGCTTAAAACTTTTAATCTGGAATGTTGTAGTATGATCCACTAAAGAAGCGTGAACCCTAAACTCAAACTTATTCTTGCAAACAACTATTATTCTCTTTGTTAAAGCATATGGAAATCCTTGTCTCACATCCCATTCCTTTAGTGCTTTTCTAAAGACCTTGTAGTTGGTAAATTTCATTCCTTTATATAATTGGTGCTCATGTGTGCTTGAGTTTTCATCAAAATCAGGATATGTTTCACCATCATCATCTGATCCCTTTAAACTATGGAAATCATCACTATCAACTGCATCCTCACAAAATATCTAAAAATCATCTTCACCTAAATCCCTATCAATGCCTGCCCCTTCATTTTCATCACCACCTCCATCCTTAACTTCATCTCTAGTACCATCTATATTAGTTGGATCAGATGTGACACCATTGAAAATGTCATCATCATTACCCTCCATATTACATAATGCTAGTTGGGCTCATTGCAATCAAACTCATTTTCAGATGAGCTTTCACTATCTTCATTTGGTTATACATTATCACATCCTAAATCACTACTCCACATTTCACCATCTCTATCTAACTTTGCATCATTTTCCTTACTTAATATCTCCTCAACCTTAACACAATCTATATTATCCTCTAAACTAATATTATCATCCTTAATTTCATCCCCACCCACATTCACATTCTCTTTTGTATTTTCATCTCTACCCACATTCTCCTTCTCAATTACATCACTAATTTCTTCATCTAAACCCATAATCTCATCCTCATTTTTATCCAAATCCACATTCTCATTCTCAGTCACATTCCTACTATAGTGTCATTCCCAAGCTCAACCACCTATCTTGTTTCATCCATTATAGCCAGAGTACCTTTACCCTTATAATATAAGTTAATATATTTAAAACCCTCATTATACATCAACATATTTGAGACATCCCGATCTAAAATGATTTCCTCCAACAATATGTTGCCATTTAATCCATTTATACTGTATCAAACCTTGCAACCTTTAACATATCCTCTACCAATACCATAATGCATCAATTCAAAAGTAGATAGATAATCAATATCAACATTCTTAATATAATATACCATTCCCCCTATGTATACCATATTATCATCAGTTTCCCACTATCCACCACAATGAATCCTAAAATTCATTGTAATTGATATTTTTCCTGCAAATTTTGTTAATTACATAAAATTAATAGTGACTGAAAAACTCACAAATATAATCAATATATCGAGCATCCCATTTAGTCAATATGCACTCATTACAAGCAATAGTCTCAGATTGCATTTATTAGACCCAATATCCTTACCAATACATGTAATATCTAAACCCATTTACCATACTTAGACGTACCATAATTATCCAAAGTAACATGCATGTTACATACCTTGGCCCTCACAAAATTGCTTGTATTTGATGTCCATTTCTTCTAATGTTTAAAATTTTCAAAAATTTCCTTTCAATTCCTCAAATCCTACTCAAATAAAGTTAAAAATTCATCTTCAAATTGATTAAATTCAATCAATTTGCTGCATCTGATGCAATTCTGATTTGTGATTTTTCAATTGTTTATGGTTTTCATAGAACAATTTGGGGTGTTGACTTAAGTTGTTTCAAAACTTGGTCAATCTCTATTTTGATCTTGTTAATCAAGTTAAAGTCATTTACTTTGTGTATTAAGTGTTTATTTTGCAGATAAAACTTATTAGAAAGATTATAAATTCAAAAGATAAAAAATTCCTTTGAAGTCAAGAAACTAACCTATAAATCGCAACCATTATAGAAGAATCGCGACTACAAATATTTATTGCTATTGTGACATTGATAGTCGCAACTGAGATCAAATTAAAGGCAAAAAGTTTAAAATGGACCTCAAGTTTGCGATCGGGACTAAGATCACGATCAAGAAGTAGCTACCACTATATATAGTCGTGATCGCGGCATTCAGAAGGAAGACTAGTGCTCCAACAAATAATTAAATAGCCAATGAGAAAGTGCCATGTGTCAACTAACTATTGTGATATTTGAAGATAGTGATTGCAAAAAAATATATAGCGAGTGTGAAATGTAAATCGCTACTGTAATAGAGGAATAGAGATCATGACTATGCTCTGATAGTGCATTTAATGCAAGATTGTGAGGCCTTGCCCAAGCACAGGCCTAGTTTGCTAAAGGGAATTAGGATGCTCATTCGGGTTTAGACTCATGATGGAACCCTCAGGTTCAAATTGGTTCATTTTGAAAATGATTTTAGGAGTCACCACCTTAATTTGATTTAGTTAGGAAAATATTAAGGAAAAACCCAAATTGACTCCAATTCATTAATTTTTAATTAATTTGCCCATGGATAAAATCACTAGTCTCAAACTAGGTTGAGTTTGGGGGCTAGTTTTTTGGTTTTAAATAATCAAAATTTAGCTCTTAAGTTTAATTTGACTTTGAAAAATTGATTTCATGAATGACAAATATTATAAGATGATAATCGTTAATAAGATGCATGAATATGACATGAGTGTAAGGAGAAAATTGAAATAAAATATCCACATATTAAAAAGGGAAAAAGAGATTGATAGAGATTTGGATTTGAGGTTTGGACTTAGATTCCAAACGTGCCTATGTACCCTATTGAATGGGGATCAAAACCCATGTAGTTCATTCCACGATTAAGTGGAGAGGTTTAGAAGTTGATCATATTGATTTTGGTTTGGGTGTTTCGAGAGTGAGGGAAAAAGGTTGATACCATTGCTTTTGACGGGTGAAGGGTTTTGATGGGGAAATTGAAGAAGTATTTGAACAAGAGCACTCAAAGGAAATTTTTTTAGTTTGTTTGGTGAATACAACACCATATATGTCAGACCATAAAGAATATCAATTTGATGACTTGGAAGAAAAGAAGAAGCATTCACCACCATCAACTGAGCACTCACCAACTCTTGATTCAACACCACTACCTTCCTATCTCAATTTCTTGAGAAAATTCAGAGCAAGAAAAAGAGCACGTTTAAAAACTTTTGGAAATTATGAGCCTAATTGTGAAATATTAAATAATTCTTGTCTTAACCTTTTTCCATGCAGGCTCAAATCAAGTTGGTCGGACTCATTAAAACTAGCAAAAGTCTATATTTTCGCAATTATCGGGATTATATACTTTGTGTATTATCCTCCTTGATGAAGATCTAGCTATAGTCAAGCTAAGGACTATAAATTAAGTGCTTTTGGGAGACAACCCAAATTTCTAAATTTTCTACTTCTTTTTAAATTTCTTTTATACTTTTGTTTGTTTCATTATATTTTAATTTTGCTTTAGTGTTGTTTATGAGTTATTAAATAGCTTATTAGGAGAAAACCCAAGTTTTCTCTTTGTTAGGTTTCTTTTATTTCTGTTTAGTTGTTTCGTTGTAAATTTTCTCTTTCATTTTCTTAACTAAGTTAATTAGATATCGAAGCATCTTTTGTAACACTAAAAAATAGGTTTCCTCCCCAAGATGTACTCAGGAAAATTGATGAATGCAGACTAGAAAGAATGAAGGCATTTAGGTGTCTGAATCTTCCTGAGGATATTTGCTGGATCATAGAAGCTAAAGTACGATTGGCAAGTGAGATTGATGACTCATTAATTAAATGTTTGCCAGGTATGGGGAGAAGTTCTTACTCAAAGAAGAGGAGAGCTAAGAGAATGGGAGTCTGCTACAAGTGTGCAAGATGGAATTGCAGCACACGCTATAAAAATATTGGATTTGCATCCATAAATTGAGAAGACAAAATTAAATTCATAAAGGATAGCCTGAGCAAGGAATCTATGGATAATATCCTACAAACTCTTGAGACGCATCCTTGTGGATAAGTTCAACGCACTCTTTTAGATTTATGGGAACTATTCAAAGAAGAGAAGCAGCGTTACAGTCTAGGGAATTTGACGATAAAAAACCCTGTTTGCCAGTTAATAAGAAAACTGGATGGGAAGCCTATCCTCGACTCATAGAAGGCGTGTAAGCCGTTACTGGACATAAAACTGGAGGAAGATGTGAGCCAAAATCACAACTACTGTTTATAATCAGGTGTATCACTAACTTTTTTATTTTTCAACGCATTATTTTTTCTACATCTTGCAGTACTTTTTGACTTTTTAGCATCTAGATTTTATTTTCCTGTAGATTTTTCTACTGTCGACAACTTTTTAGTCTTTCAATGTCTACTTTTAGCTTTTCAATATTTTTTTTGACTTTTGTACACATGCTGCAGATTTTTCTATTTTCGTTAGCTTTTTAGTCTTTCAATGTCTGTTTCTTTTTAGTTTTTCAAATATTTCTTTTGACATTTGTACACACAGCATTGATTATTTTTGTTTTCATTATCATTTTTGTTTTTATACTTTTTCTGTCAACAATTATTTTATCCCATTGAACTGTTCTTTTACTCTTCTAGTTTCTTTATATGCACATTCATTATTGTCAATATGCACACAATCCTTTCAAGAGATTTATAAGAGAAAATGGCAGAATCCTCAACACGCAAATTCAAAACTATTTGTGTCTTTTGTAGTACAAACTCTGGCAAGAAAAGAGAGTACTTGATAGCAGCTAATGAACTTGGTAGGATTTTAGCTGAACGAAAAATTGATTTGGTGTTTGAGGGAGGTAGTTTAGGGTTAAGGGGTTGTATCGCAAGTTCTGCATATATTAGAGGTAGTAAAGTTTTAGGAATAGTTCTAAAGGCTTTGGCTTAAAATAAACATATCACTAGTGGAACTATAGGTAATGAGTTACGGGTCAATAGCATGTACGAACGAATAACATACATGAATCTCAATGTTGATGCTTTTATCGCATTACCTGGTGGTTTAGAAACATTTGAAGATATTTTCACCATTGCATCTTAGACACAATTAACTATTCTTCAAAAGTCATTGGGATTACTTAATATTGATAGTTTTTATAACTTTTCTTGATCATGCTATGGAACAGGATTTTATGACACCAGCGAGTAGACGCATCCTAGTCTCTGCTTCAACTATTGATCAATTGATTGATCAACTGCAAAACTTTAAATCTGAACCTAATCCATTGATGGCAAAGGTAGTTTAGCACCCCAGGGCCAGTAGCAGTAAAAATCGAGGACTAGATCTAAATCTCCGGTTATAACTTCCCTAAATCTTGTAGTTTTTTTTTATCGCATTTTTTTTTATTTTGTGTGTGTGTTTTTTGTTACACTTGATCAAGCAAAGTTTTAGGTTTGATTCACTAACTGTAAGATGGCTGAGTAAAAAGTTACTTTTGTACTCTTGATACACATCTTAAATTTATGTGATTTTTCTTTTTTAAAAAAAAAAAAAACTAACTAGCTAGCTAACTAATTAACTAACTAAAGAGTTGTTTATACAAGATGACAGAGTAAAGAGTATTTTTTTGTGCTCTTGATACGCATCTATATTTTTTTTCTTTTCTTTTCTTTCTTTTTCTAGTTTCCAAAATAAAAAAAAAATAAATAAATACAAAAAAAAAATGATGTTTTTTTTTGTGTGATTAATTTCTCATGCTTGCTTTTAGTGTTGTTTCAAGATGTTTTACAGGAAACAAGGAAGTGGAATGCATGTCCTGCTTATAATTTGGAATCTACTTTTCTACAAGAGGGAGTATTTTCTTTCTTTTGGTTTGTTTCTTTGACATTGAGGACAATGTCCATTGCAAGTTTAGGGGAGATTTAGTTTGTTTTTTGTTTTCAGTAATTTCTTTCGTGTTTTGATGAATCAATTTAAAATTTTTTACTTTTTTTATTGATAAAATATGCTTGTGTTAAATAATTTTATGAAAGGCCAATGATAGATTATAATTGATATTTATGACAATTTATTAAAGTATTTCAAGTTAAGCAACTATTTTGAGTAAGAAATTAACTTTTATTAAGATTATGTTTTGCTTTGCTTTGCATTATATTGATTGCATTGAATTTGTGTATGCTTACTTAGAGAGGGCTTCTACACATTTTTTATCTTCATTTGTCTCACCTATCTTAGAACATGTTTTTGCAAACTTTTGAGGCAAAAATTTAAATTCATTTTGAAAGAGAGATATGATTTAGGCATTGTTTGTTTAGCCTGTTACTTGTATCTACCCTTATTTTAATTTTTTCCCTAGTTTACCCCTTTGTGCCTTGATAATTTTAGCTTTCTTTTCTTTGTTAATTAACCTTAATTGTTATCCTTTACCCTATTTGTGAGATAGTTTTGTTAAGTTTACATTTTAATAAAGAAAAGAGAATTATTAAAGTTTTAAAAGAAAATAAGGATCTCTAATAACTGAAAGTATTATTCATTGTAAAAGACCACCTTCTGCTTAAAATAAGTTTGGGGAAAAGCAAGAAAATTGAATAAATAAAAGTTAGTAATTCTTGCTTATCTTTAGAATAATATTGTTGGCAAAAAGAAGAAGAAGAAGAAGAAAAAGAAGAAGAGGTGGGCTTAAAAGAAGAAAACATTAAAAAAGAATAGTACTTAAGATGAAAGGGATCATTCATTAATATAATTCCTTTATTTGAGCTATTGATTTTGTAAACTTGGCATAATTATTTTACTTTTGTTCATTTAGCCTTTTCTTTGTTCAGTCAAAAGACCTTTTGTTAGCCCCATTACAAGCCTAGTTAAGACCTATTGATCTCTCTTGATTTGTGAATTCCATTAGTGGAGATTGTTTGCATTAACATGCTTATGAGATTTGCACATCTATTTTATATCTTTTGATAGAGGCATTTAAAGATATTAGTGTGTATATGCCTATCTGAAGTGTAACAATTTCTTTGCGGTTGATTTAATACATGGTTATTCAAGGCATGATTAAGATGAGGATTATTTTGAATATGAGATAGAAGCTTGACTTGTAATACTATTGATATATTGTTTGTGAATATTAATTTCTTGAAACCTTTGAAAAATTATTCAAACTAAGCATGAGAATATTAAATTTCCTTTTTGAAATAAATATTTGAAAGTTCAAAGTTTTATAGGTGTTTGTGGGTATCACCACTGAAAGCCCTCACGAGACTATAACTCGTCCTCTATGGGACACCTAGGGGTTTAAAGGCTTGTTGCATACACTAAATGCAATCGTAATTTCCTACGAAAGTGGACTAGTTTAGATTTTGAATTTTCTTTTGCTTTAGGACAAGCAAAAACTTAAGTTTGGGGGTGTGATAACTCTATATTTTTAGAGTTATTTTATATATTTAAACTTAAATTTTAGCTCAATTCTCAAGAATGCAATAATATTATTACTTATTTTTAGAAATAAATAGTTCTACAATTTATAAATAAATTATAACATGTTTTAAGTATTTTTATTTTATTTTTGCAGATCAAAATGATGTCACAATGATGCAATAAAATAAATGATGCAGGCAGTGATGTCATAAAAATAATGATACAAGCAATAATTCAAGTTTTCAATCCATGAGAAATAAATTCAATGGTTGGTGGCCAAAATTCAATGGTTGGTGGCCAACCTAACTATTGTTGAATTTTTGATGTAAAAATTCAATGGTTGGTGGCCAACCTAACCATCAATGTTGAATTTTTGATGTAAGAATTTTAATGGAACTTGAATTCTTCCACCAAACATGCCTATAAATACCATGCTTGGCAAAGGAAAATAGCATCAAAGAAAATCCATAAAAAAAGTATGTAGAGAGATTTTCATATGCTTTCTTAGAGTAGATTTGTTTTATTTTTTTATTTTGATTAAGAGGAGGAATTTTTGGAAGCTTGATTTCATCAAAGATTGTATCCCAAAACAAGTTCTTGCTAAACTCTACTCTTGAATTTAATTTTAAGTTGTTATTATGTTTATTGTTAATTTAATTGTTTCTTTCTTTTTAATTATGAGTAGGTAAGTTCATTTTTCTAGGATTTAGATGTAATCTTTTGATTTGCATATGATTATTTATATTTAATTGATTGGGTTTGATTGTTGGAATTAATCTTTTATCTTAGAACTTAATGCTTGTAATTAACTGGCCATTAATTGCATGATTTAAGATATTGTGTGAAGTAGTGAGAGTGAAAATTCAATATTAGTTCATTAAGATATTAGACCTAGGGTATGTGTTGTTTAGAGATAAGAACACTCCTTTGTGATTTTTAAAAGGATTTTCATAAAATTTAATGGGTTTGTATTAATTGCTTATGATCACGAGAGTAGATGTAAGGTTAATATGCACACACATGTTGTATCTTGAGAGAGAACATCATATAATTTAGGAAAATCTAATCATTAATTCCAGCAAAAATAATCAATCTAAAGATTATAAAGAAGTCATATGTGATCAATTGATGAACTCTAAATCCTAGACCTTTAATCTTATTTCATATTTATCATTATTTATTTACTTGAATTTTACTTTAGCTTATAATATAAAATCTCATAATTAATTTTCTAAATAATAGAGTAATCTTAAAATTGGTACTTGACAAACCCTTCATCGTGGGAACGATACTCACTCATCACGGGAATGATACTCACTCATCACTTTATTACTTGTAAACGATCTGTGCACTTGCAGAAATCGCACAATAATTAATAACATATAAAAATCAGTATGAATATGTATAATATTTTATCAAAATATATAAGTTATGTAATTTTAACATAAATAAATTTATAAAAATATAAATGGGGATCCCTGTCTCCACCTTGAATTGATTTATCTTGCTCTACCTTTGACCCGATTGTTCATGTGCGGGGATGAAAATTTCAAAATCAAGCCTCCTTGCCCCATTGCCATTCATATTAGAGAAGACACCAATGGATCTTAACTTACAAACTCTTGCAAATTTAGATACCATCCCGGAGAAGTATAAATAATAGATATAAGTACAGTAAACGTATAAATCTATTTTAATAGAAATCTAGATATAATCAAACCCAAACGGGCAGAGCCTCGAGCAAAACTACATTTGCGCAGATTTACTTTGTGATTGAACTTGGGCCTGCCACAATAGAACTAATATTACCGAAATTTTTATTATAATTAATATTGAAAAATAATAAAAGATATGTTCTTATTTTTCTTTATAATAACTAAAATTAAAAATTAAAAATTTTTAAATTATTATCATTAATTTTTCAACAAACTTTTTTCATAAAATGTTGACTTTTAATTTTTAAAAAGTTTTTAACTTAGAATAGGATAATTTTTAAGAAAACTATTAAATTGTGACAATTTAAATGAAAAAAAGTTAAAATATTTTTCTTAATTTTGATGTGAAAAATAAAATTAATTTTTTTAATACAAAAAAAAATTAATACAAATATTTACTAGATAGCTAATATCACTTCCCTACTTATATTATAATATAATTTATAATTTTTTTTTTGGACATTGATATATGTCACAGCCCACGATTGACTTTTTAGCAACGAGAGAATAAAATATTTAAAGTGGGTTCATATAAATTGTAAAATGAATACAGCGTATATACAATAGGAGCGTATATACATAGACAAAGAAAAAGGGCAAGAAAGACATTTTATCCTAATTAAGCTTCCATGAGAAGCAGTATCCTCCTCTTCCCTCTTCGTCTTCCTCTTTTTTGCATGCAATTCATCGCCATTCAAGCTTTGACTTTCATTGCTTCCTTATTCTAAAATTGGAAAAAAATAAAAAAAGGCACATCCATCAACATCAATCCACCACTATTAGTCACAAACTAACCACCATCATTGACAATTTCAGTGACCATAAAATGAAGGGTGAGCCAAAAACACGACTATCAATTCCGGTGAGCTAGCTACAATGTAGACCATCCTCATCCATTTATAATTCACAGGTAAAAAGCATTAATCTCAGTTTTTCTATTAATTTTTAATTAAATTAAATTTTTGGGTTGTAAATAGGAGTATTGATTATAGAAATTGAATTTCCATTTATGTTTTGTAACTTTTTAGAATCAATAATTGTTGGGTAATTTGATTAAAAGCTATAATGCTTTCTTTCTCTGTTATGTGTTTTTGTGTTATGGTTTTTTTGAATCTTTATGGGTTTTCCATTTTATTTTATTTTATTTATTTTATATTAAAGTTTGAGTCTTTATTATGTAATTGTTTTGATTTTTTTTCCAATTTTCTTTACATATCTTATTGTGGACTCTAATATAATTTCTACGTTGTTGTTACAGAGTTGTTCATTCCAATATTATTTGCATTACAAATATCAAGTTTTGAACATTTAACATTGTAAAGAAGCATAGCCTTCAAGTTTTGAGAATAACATACTGAGATTAAAAAAAAAAAATTGATTAAGAGGTGTAATGATCTGTTTTTGAATTATTTTAGCACAGAGTTAAGATCAATTATTTGTTTTGAATTGAGAATTCTAGAGGACTCAGAGAGTAATTTTGGCCCAAATATTGAACTACAATATATTGATTCTTGATTGTAGTTGTTGAAGGAGAATCCTGTGGTTTTTTCTTGTTGGTTTCTTGATTTCTTAGCTTAAAAAGAAAAGGGAAGACTTTGGAAGAAAAAGATTTTTTTTTTCATGGCTACTTTTGAGAGATGGATTGATGGTCTTAAATTCTCATCGTTGTTTTGGCCACCTCCATAAGATGCCCATCAACAAAAGGTTAGATAAATACATTTTAGCATTTTTTCCCCATCCCTGGATCTTCAAGTATTATATTTCATTATTGTCTGTATATATATTGCATGTTTCTTTTTATTTTTGTTCTTTGGCTTTTTTTGTTTTATTTTGTTTTTATTTTCTTACTAATAACTTGTCAAAATGTATTACTGATTACATTCCCATATTAGCTTATAGGTGGATGGTAGGAAAATTCTGATATGGGTTTTCATGTAGCATTGAAAGAATCTCATGGTCCATAGGGATGGGATGATTTGAAATGAAAAATTATTTAGTTTTAGTTCAAATTGCAATTCAATGCACCTGTTAATGAGAAAAGATAAATCATGCTTAAACCAAATTTCATAAGACATATTTTAATCACATTTTTACAACAGGTTTTTTCAATTTAAACTCAAACAATGGTTTCTTGAATTTGGTCTAAAATACAATCTATATGTTATAAATATCAAAACTTATATTAAATTCAAATTCTTCATTTCAAGTAACTATTTATCCAAGTATGTTTCTTCTTAATGGAAATGAATTAAAAATATTGAAATGGTTTTCATATTCAATTTTATATTTAAGCATACAAATATCTTGCGAGTGAACTTCAAATCCTTACTGGCCAATGTCATAAATAATTCATTCTTAATGCTAAAATAACTTGTCACATGTCCCTTTTTTATTCAGTAATGGATATGGGAAAGAGACATACCTTCATTTTGCCAATCATATTGTGTTTACGCCCATCCTTTATCACTTGTTCTCTTTTTATTTGCCTTATAAGAACCTATTGACAATGCTTATGTCACCGCCAAACAATTCTAATTACTTCCTTCATATTCATCACTTGCTACCTGTAGACATTAAACCCTTAAGGTTGCCTATTCTTCCATGTCTCTTCATAAATCATCCTTTCATATTAAGTATTACTTGGGAAAACACTACCTCTTCCCTTCCTTTGACTTATAAGAACACTTATCTATAGTATTTTCTAAGCCCAAGTATGAGGTTATATTGGATTTTGATAATTTGGTGTAAAAAATTATTGTCATATGCAAGCGTGGCTATACCAATTTCTCTTAAAACATGAGTCCATTTGGCATAAGGCAATTAAATTGGATTTGCACCATAATGAAAATATCACAAATACAAGCCCTGGAAAGTTCATATGCATGCATATCACTTTTTTTCTTCATTTTCTCTGATCATTAAATATAAAGCAGGCAATGGTCTTGCATATGCTTTTAGTAGGATAGGTAAGATAAAAAGACAATTTAGTTTGATTTGCAATTCACTTCGATTTACAATTCACTTTAGTTGTCTAGGGTGGATAGGGTGATTTGTTCTTTGAATTGTTGTATTAATCATTTGTCTCTCCCATGATCATTTCCTTTTCCTAACAAATAAAAATTTAGGTAGTCAAAGAAATATTAGATATAAAGGGCCCTATTTTTTGGTCTAATGTCTTGCAAATTCTCTTCATTAGTGTGTTATATCTTATAAACATAGTGAATTATTTTCACATATCCTTATTGTATGAGATGGCCTAAGCAATTTGGAATTTTCCTTTTATACTTTTTAATAGGAATTAGGTATGCATTTATGCTATAGAAACTTTTGTTAATTTAATGTGGAATGGACTGGTGGTAAAATGGATGCCTAAGTCCTTTAGAATCGTGATTTATTTGATATGTTGTGTATTTTGGAGGGAGATGAATGCTTGCATTTTTTTAGGCTATGTTTTGTCTTTTAATCTGTTGTAGGACAAAATATTTTTCCTGTTTTCTTGTTTTCTTTATGACCATGTATGATTCAGGTTTTGACTTTTTGGAAAGGAGATTGGACGTCTTGGATAATGGTCAACAAGATATTTGAGACTCCATTTAATATGAGTTGACAGTTCTCTCTCACCACTATTTTAATCGATGATCTTTTTGGCTTTTCTTTTCAACCTTCCAATGATCCTTTTATTATTCCACCTCATCTTGTTGAGACCTAGTCACTTTTCCTATGTTTATCTTCATTTATGGATTGTAGTTTAGGCCTCTATTTGGCACATTTGAAATATTTAGTGTTGTTATATATTGTGTATGGGAACTCTTTAATATGTAGTACTTTTATATTTAGCATGTAGTAGGATTTTATATATTTTAGAACATTTATCATTCAAATTGTGATTGCATTGTTTATATTTTTTAGTTGCTACATAAATTGGAAATATGTATGCTATGTAGGTCACATTTATTTATTGTTTATTTTGTTGCTAGTTCACTGCATATCATGATGTAATAATAGTATAATGGCTCTTTAAAATCGTACAATTTACTTTATTTTAATACATACATTGTAAAAGTTTTTGAATTGGTTTATAATGATAGGAGTTTATATGATTTTATATGTTAACAAACAAATATTTGTTCTCGCTAGCTACATTGGAACTAGTATATAGTACTTCATTATATAAAATCACATGGCATAAAAATTCAATTTGTTTTGCAGTACATTATTCTATTGTTGTACTACATTATGATATAAGAATAGTATAATGGTTCCCAAAAATGGTATATTTTACTTACTTTACTTTAATGCATATATTATAAAAATTTTTTGAGTTGGTTCACAATGATAAAATTTAATATGATTTATACATTAACAAACAAATATTTTTTCTTATTGGCTATATTGAAATTAGTATATATTACTTAATTTCATAATATAGTATGACATAAAAATTCAATTTGTCATGCTGTATATTTTATTGCCAGTGCACTACATTTTGATATAGGAGTAGTATAATATTTCTTTAAAATCGTACTATTTGCTGACTTTATTTTAATAATTTTAAAAATTTTTTGAGTTGGTTCATATGATTTTACACTTTAACAGACAAATAATTGTTCTCGCTCATTGCATTGAAACTAATATATATTACTTAATTTTATAATATGATATAGTATAAAAAATTTAATTTGTCATGCAGTATATTATGTTATTGATGCACTACATTATATTATAAGAATAGTATTTATTTTTAATTGTACATTTTAATTTCTTCAATTCAAAACTCATATTGTAAAAAGTTTTTGAGTTGCTTCATAATGATAGAAGTTCATATGATTTTATACATTAAAAAATAAATATTTGTTTTGCTAGCTACATTGAAATTATTGTTTACTAAGTAAATATACTATAGGATTGTAAATATATACTATTTTGTTAAGAAATATACTAGGTGGCTCATATATCTCGAAGCTGATATAACCAGTGGAAGATAGCATTTTATGTCCTACTTGCAATTAGGAAAATTATATTTTGAATATGCCAACAGTAATTTTAGTTTCCATATCAACTCTTTAAGCAATGTACTAGTTATTTAACAAATATATCATATCGTTTCTTCAATCTACCATATTGTAGCCTTATAATGAAAGATTGTATGCTCACAAGCTATGTTTAATTGGTCATATATTGCTCATATCTAGGCACAACAAAATGTAGTTACCCAAAGGGAATTTTTTTGGCCTTCGTTAAATCCAATAACTTATTAAGAACAAAAACAAAGAGTGTTCTCCCTTTTCTTATCCACAAATTAAGTAATGTACCATTTTCTATTAAAAATATATTGTTTTTTAGGTAAATGTACTTTATTGTTGTAAATATATACTGTTTTATTAAGAAATATACTAGGTGGCCTATGTATTGATCAAGTATGTCTCCAAGCTTATATAACCATATCATAGTAATATCTTTGGTCATTTACCAATTATAAAAATTATATTTTGAATATACAAACTGTAATTTTTGTTTTCTTATCTGCCCTTTAAGTAATGTCCTACGGTTATTTGACATACATAATATATCGTTTCATCAACTGAGTAGATTGTATTCTTGTAATGAAATGTAATATGCTGATGAGCTATATTTGGTTGCCCATATATTGATCATATCTGGGCACAGCCTCACGTAAGCACCCAAAGGGAATTTTTTTGGCCTCTACTAAATCCAATGACTTATTAAGAAAATAAATCAAAGAGTATTCTCCCTTTACCTATCCACAAATTAAGCAATGTACTATTTTATTATCAAAATATACTCTTTATTCGCTAAATATAATTTATAGTTGTAAATATATACGGTTTTATTAAGAAATATACTAGGTCACCTAGGTATTGATCCAGTATGTATCAACGCTAAAATAACTAGTTCATGGTTGATAAATGCTTAAATATCCATGTTTTTTCCCTTGTTCTAACATATTTTTATGTATTCAATTGAGTTTGATTCATTTGTTTAGCTTATTTTCAGTTCTTTATGGAATATTATGAACTAAGATGTCATGGAAAAATAAGATGTGATTTGGTGTCGATTGGAGGGGTTAAGGGAAAAAATACAATATTCTACCACTTTGCTAGGTTTTACACAACCTAACCTTTCATTTTACATAGCCGTGTAAAATGAGAGTGAGGCCGTGTAAACCAATAAAGCTCTCGGCCAATTTCAAAAATTTTACACGGCCATAATGGAGTTTTACACGTGCCATATAAATTGAAAAAAAAAATTTGGAATTTTTAAAATTTTACATGGCCTAAGTTGTGTTTTGCACGGGATGTGTAAAATGAAATTTAGGCCATGTATGTTGTATTGTTTTTTTAAAAACTTGCAGCAATTTCCCTCTCCCACACATAACATTTTCCTCTTCCTTCACACTTAGGCACATCTCTTCACATTCAATTTTTCTTTTCCATTTTCTTGTATTTTCTTATCAATTATCATCTTACCTTGCATCAAATAATAACAATAATCTCTCAATCCATCAATTCTCAAGCAATTTCAAGGTATGAATTCAAGTTTTCAATTTTTCATTCATGAACCCAAATTCAGGATTTATTGATTTGATTGATTAGTTGTTCATTTTAATTCAAATTTTAACCCATGTTATGTTTGTTTTTGTTTCTATTGTTGGTTTGTGGCAAGTTTAGAATCCATCTCATATTGACTTTGTGTACTTAAATTGTTGCCCACCAAGTGTTCAATGAAATACTTAAGTGAAAATTTTGCCATTGTTATTGCTAATTTGTGTTAGATTCATTCATCAATCATGTTTTTATTTCTTTTCAAACAACTTAATAATTGGAATTGAGTTTATTTGTAGGCTTATCATTTGGCATACTTTATTGGTCTTGCCATAAGAGTATTAGTTGTGGGTTTTGACCTAGGCCAATCCTATGACACATGGTACTTAGGCTAACACTTTTGGTTGGTATTGCTTTGTTGGTTGGCCTTTGTGTTTATTTTGTAGATGGATTCTAAGAAAAGAAAAGGCAAGATGCCCATCAAAAAAGTTAGATGGGAGAATTATCCTATGAGGCCACCATCACCACTATAGACTAAAGCCCATGCTAAGAAGTATATTAAGGACAATCATTTAGTGCAATTCACGGATGCAACGGCTAAGGCTCAGTTAGTAATTTTAGGTAATAAACCTTTTCAACCCCATTAGTTAATTGATTGGACATCACTAGAGAGCACCAGACTAAAGGATGAGATTGCTTGGATGGTCAATTAACCCGAGTGGAAGGAGCTATTTGAAATTGATGAGGTGGCATGGAGGGAACTAACTCTGGAATTTTATTGTACCTTGCAGTACACCAAAAAGACCACATGATCAAGAAAAGGAATTTTGGACTTTAAGCTTAGGGGAAAGCATTTCAGTTTTGCATATAGTAGGCTTGGGGTGGAAATGGGGCTATATTCTTTTACATATATGTCTACTGCAAAGTATCAAGAATCACTGCTGACTTTTAAATCAAAGAAGCAATCGGATTAAGTATAGGAGCAATATGCTCCAAACAAAGGCAAGTGGAAGGTTGGGAAGAATAAGGCCTTGGGCTTCGGGTCTTTTCCTATAAGGGTAGTGCACTACCTCATTACTCACATGATTAATGCACGGCATCAAAGCACCAGACATGTTCAAAAGATGGATCTTTTCTATCTCATGTGTATGTATGAGGGGTTTTAGTGCAATGTTGCTTATGCACTTATGAGGTTTTTAGTGGCACAATCAACGAAAGACTCTACTGGCCATCTAGTTGGAGGAGCCTACATCACTAGGTTAGCAAAGAAGTTGGGTGTTTTTGAGGGATTACCTCCGATGACTCGTGATGGCTCACCAACCTATCTTGACAAATTCACTGTGTCTCATTTGGATAAGGACTAGAGAGCTCCTAGAGAAGAAACTGATCTCGGAGAAGAGCCAGCCCCATCGAAGCCATTTGAGTATCATGATTCAGCAGTACTAAATCCCACTTCAACTGGTGTCCCTACTTCTGTACCAAGTCCTTACACTTCTGTTCCGGGCCTTTCTACAACAGATGCTACTCCTTTTGCCCCGGGCCCATAGAATCAACAAAAGCCCCCATACAGAGATTGGAGGAGTGATGGGGGTGACTGGTAGGATGTTAATGAAGAAGATCAGAAGCCCACTGCTATAGAGCGATAAATATGTCGTATAAAGGGAGAGCTGAGCTACTTGCATATGGATCAGCAGCACATCGTTGCACTTCATATATAGGAGGATATTGGAGCAGCAGGAATGGTTGCAGTCATCGATGTTGGCTTATTGGCAGACGACCACTTTCAGGCCTCTGCGCGCCCCACCTATAACCGCATAGACCTATCCCAATATATGTTGCTTAATATCACTTTCTTTATTTCTCTTAAAAAAATAATGAAATTTTATTTCTCATACTAAAAAAAAAATGAAGTTTTGTATTTTTCAAATTTTTATCCCTGCCTCTTTACATACTTTCAAGTCTTAAAAAAGAAGACAACGGGTTGAAGTGTCAAAAGTATAGCCCAATTTCAATTATATATAAAATAACCAATAAGTAGTTGTTATCATTGGCTACATTGAAACTAATATATATTACTTAATTTTATGAAATGGTATGTTATAAAAATTCCTCCTTTAGTACATTTTGTTACATATGTGCTACATTATGAGATAAGAATAGTACATTATTTCCTTAAAATCATAAAATTTACTTCACATTTATACATATTTATAATTTTTTTTGTTGGTTCATAGTGGTAGGATTTTGCATTTTTTTTACTTTAATAAATAAATATTTGTTATTGCTGTTTCATAGGAACAACTACTATATATTACCTAATTTAATGAAATGTATGGCTTAAAAATTCAATCTACTTTGTATTATATTTTGTTGCATCAGTAATACATTTTGAGAAAGGTATAGTATATTGCTTGATTAAAATCATACAATTTACTTATTTTACTTTTATACATATTTATAAAATTTTATTTTTGTTGGTTCATTATGATAGAAGCTTGTATTATTTTTAACTTTAACCAATAAGTAGTTGTTATCATTAGCTACATTGGAACTAGAATATATTACTTAATTTTATGAAATGGTATATCATAAAAATTCAATCTCTCCTTTAGTAAGTTTTGTCGCTTATGTGCCACATTATGATATAATATAGTATATTGTTTCCATCAACTTATACAATTTACTTACTTTACTTTTATATATTTGTAAAATTTTTTTTTGTTGGTTCATAATTATAGGAGTTCACGTTATTTTTTAATTTAATAAACAAGTATTTTTTTATCGTTAACAATACTGAAACTAGTATATCTTTCTTAATTTTATGAAATAGTATAGCATAAAAAAATTCAATATGTCCTTTAGTAGATTTTGTTGCTTCTATACTATATTACGAGAAAATAACAGTATAATGCTTCCTCAAAATCATATAATTTAATTACTTTACTTTTATATATTTTTGTAAACTTTTATTTTTGTTTGTTCATAATGATAGGAGTTTATATTATTTTTTACATTAACACACATATATTATATGATTTTTAAGATATGATAAACACGCGCGTGTGCGCACACACGCACACATACACACACACACACACACACACACACACACACACACACACATATATATATATATATATATATGTATGTATGCATGCATGCATGTACGTATGTATGTATACATATATACATATATACATACATACATACATACAAAGATATATATATATATATATATATATATATATATATATATATATATATATATATATATATATATATATATATGTATGTATGTATGTATGTATGTATGCATGCATGTACGTATGTATATACAAATATAAATAAATAAATATATATATATATATATATATATATATACATATATATATATATATATATATATATATATATATGTACGTATGTATATATATATATAAATATATATATATATATATATATATATATATATATATATATATATATATATATATATATATATATATATATATATATTTATATATATATATACATACGTACATATATATATATATATATATATATATATATATATATATATATATATATATATATATATATATGTATATGTATATATATATGTCTATATATATATATATATGTATATATATATATATATATACATATACGTATGTATGTATGTATGTATGTATATATATATATATATATATATACATATATATACATATATATATGTATACATATATATATACATATATACATATACGTATATATATATATATATATATATGTATACATATATATATGTATATATATATATACAGATATATACATATATATATGTATACATATATATACATATATATATGTATACGTGTATATATATATATGTATATATATGTATACATATATATATATATATATATGTATACATATATATATGTATATATATG